>JAECUM010010859.1:0-44645 GCA_016617855.1 Megalonaias nervosa | reverse complement strand
TACATCCGAAAGACGTCTCGTCTTTTGGCATATTGATGGGCCAATGAGCCAATCACTCGGCGTTCGGTTAAAAAGCTTTACAATGCACTGGGCCAGTGGTTGCCAATCTAGATGTTTCAGGTGCACAATGTGCCTAATCACTAGTCACAACGCAACGCACATGAACTCGCACCCAGTCAACCTAAAGCAGCTTGGACGATTTCAGAGGTGCCCGTCTATACATGCACATTAAAGTTAACGGCTCAGCCTCTTTATAACGGCAGGCAGAGTCGAGAGCGAGTCAGTTCATACGTCTTCCAACCAACCTTGTTCTGGGAGAAAAAAGTTAGATTGATTGACATCCTTCTGTGTACAAATGTGAAATCGTCACCTCTTGACATACATTGCGGCTGGAATATATGTCTGCCCGGTGACCTACTACTTCAGCCATGCCCTGGCACCGCCCTGGAACACCGTGACTGTTTCTGAGTGTTGTGATTGCAATAATATCCCTTTGGGCTATAGCCGATAAAAAGAGAGCTTTCTCTCGACGTTAGTATCCGTCGCGGATATAGTCAAGCAGGCCGAAGAGCCGGGAACATAGCTGAAAGCTTAGGAACTGGCAGCGTTGCGTTCATTGCCTGTAAATTGATAGGGCCCTAGTGCGCCTAAGGTGCAAAGCGCAAGACAGCTTCTGGGACACTCTTCCATAGATGTAGTTTTTATCCATGTCGATTACGAAGTATGGAAGAGGTCCATGCAAATGGCCGCGAGGGACAGCTTATGCCACCGCATATTTCGCGATGTAAAATGTCGCCCGCAGTACAGATTATTCTACACCAAAATCAATAAGTAGGTTGTCGCACAAACATCAGCAGGTATGTTTTGTAAAACAAAAACTGAAACAATGGAAGTGAGAAGCGGAAAGACTCTTTATGTAGAGTTTGTACGTGTGAAGGGTTATAAAAGCCACTCCAAGGATGATGAAGGTCGTATCGATGTCATTTTAAACTTGACTGAAAACAAAAACGTCATACAGGGTTGGATTGCGCTGTAGCGGCTCACGAGACCAAAGTGTACTCTCCCACTGTGCTGGAAAGTGCGCATGGCCAGCCTTTGAGGGCGACGCTCCCCATTAACCAAGTCCAGTCGTTCTGTTCTCTTACGGCACAACTCAGCCTGAACAATCTGGAGCTTTTCTACAGCTTTATCATGGTCTACGGTTTCTTTTCTGTGCATATAATTGCAAATAGATATTCGTTTACTCGGAGAAGGCTAATGCATTAACTACGACTTCACTAACCATCATAACCACGGTTGTAATTCGCGCTTGTGCACCCGGAACTATTGGTAAAACAGCAGAGACAACTTAAATATTTCCGCGTGGATTATGGCCTGTTTAATTAGCACATACTTTTAGCAAATGGTGAACCCACTTTGTTATTGAGCATGCCCGCATTGTATGGATTGCATTCAAGCTTTAGGCTTGCTCCTTTGAAGATCCTGGATGTCAGGGCGTAACAAAATTCCAGACCAGCAACCAATGCACTGTGGCAGATCATATTGATCATCTGCTTGCAGTCTACAAACATCATTCGCACAAATACAGCTACATATTGTTATAAATAACATTGCTCTTGTTGCAATTACGCTATAGTACATGGGTCTCGTCCGTTCTTTAATTTAACACCCCTACCTGTTGTTCCGACTATTGAAACTATAGTATGGACGATATTTTGGGAGTGACAAATGCTGTTGTTGCATTTTATCATTGCTAACAGTACAACAGCTCCGGTGATAACGGCTAAAATGGTGGCGTATTCAAGCCAGTCCGAAAGCTTGACATCGTCGCACTTATTGTTGTACTTTGCACACATGGGACGACAGTTGTCGCATTTTTCGGAAACGTAACATCAGCGGATATCATCCCATAAACCCCATAGTTCCAGAGGCACTTATTAGTGTAAGTTCATTTATTTCCGCTTGCTCCTTATCCAAGGAGCATCTCCTCCTGCTTTCGAGTTCGGACTTTGCAATTTTTTTCCCCGGTGTCGACCGTTGAGGATATTCACTCTATCCTCGGCGATCACTCTGTGGGGCTGTCCTCTGACCTGACTAATGTCCTGCCTATATAGCCTACACAGAGTGTTGTTATTAATCCACTCAATAGCGGCCTGAGTAAAGGTAAACCAACGGAAGTGGACAGCAGAGACTTCTTTTGTTTCAATTTCGTCGACTAGTAATGTTTTTCCATATTTCACTGTGTCCCATGATGTAGCAATTTATTTTACACAACATGAAGAGTCATCGTTATAAGCCTCGCTTGGAGAATATTCTTCCTATACGTCTTCCTGGAGATTGTTTAGGTTAAAAAAATCCAATGTCGGAACATATATACTCACAGAATTGATAAGTGTAGGACTTACTGCAAGCGTTCCATGCCGTATTCTGTAGAAGTGGACGTTCTTCAACCTGGTAGCAGAACTGAAAGACAATGTCCGAGAATGTTAGATTTGTTTTCCTTTCGCATTTGTGTGAATATGGTTGAGCAACTATACACAACAGCTGGTCGTTGCACACCAAATTGCAAAACTTGAGTTGTACTGCCAAAATATCATTGGTATGGTTTATCAATGCCGTATCATTTTGGGGTCCCAAATAGACGGGTTGTCCATTTGACGAAATATGTCATGAAAGCGGACAGAAAACCTCTGTTATTCCAATATACCGACATGCATAATGACCTATATGAGGTGACATCCCACAAGTGACTCTGAACGCACTTTCCGACTGCTATATGGCATCTTTATTAACGGTAAACGAGTCTAGTACCATCGTGCAAAAGTCCAAGCATCCTGTTTATTATAATAGAAAGTGTCCACAATACTGAGGCAATCCCCGTGTAGCAGTACAACACTCTAAGTTTAATAAAGATTAATAAAACGAGGCATATGACAACTTTCGTTCCAAATGCAAAAATCCCAATGGTGAGCACGTATTTAGAGCTATCAACCATCGTGCCTTGAGCAACCGTTGTCCCAGCTGCAAGAACTGATGGAAAACACAGACAACAGCAAATTATCCGAATCAAGAACAACAGCTGCTCTTTACAAATATCACCTGAACCACTGTGCCACTGACGGCATAGGATACCACCAACATCAAATCCTCTATTAGTATTGGGGTCTGTGCTATATGCCTACTATATGCCGTTCTTGCTGACACTATTGTCCAAGTCTTTGAGGCAGACACTCTAGCCTTCTGACTGCCTGGAATTACAAGCAAGCTATTTAACCGGCGATTCCAGCTAAACGAAAACAAATACCTCGAGGGTCCAAAACATTATACACATCTGTGTTTAAAATATCAGCCAATGATGGAAGACGTTAAAAAATACTCTCAGATGAAAGCCTAATTACGCTTGTGGCCAACAATGTACACTGCGTTGTGACAATACATGAAGAGGCAAAAACCGCTCTAATCCTGAACGGTCGGGAAATGGCCTATACCGCGTTTATGAACACAAAAAAATTTCTGGATATTCCCAGTAAAATTTCTACACTTTCAGAAGCATCCTCCTCCGCTTACATTTGATGAAACGCCTCACCATGGGACAACAAACAATCTCAAAGGACCTTATTTAATATTGCTTAGGAGAATTGCAGCTACCTCACGTGCTACTGCTCGTTCTCTTTCATGTCTGCAAATCCGAAGTTTTATAATTAGTAGCCTAAGTGCTTTTCATTTCTAATGTACCCCTAAGTAATGGCTGTTAATAACCTGACTGAACATCGCCTCATCTGATCTTAGGTGCAAAGCACTATTAGTTCATGTTAGACAAGACATTGTGGCTTTGGTTTGTAAATACAAGGAATTAATACATGGCAGAGAGTAGAGATACAAGTACCTACCATCCTGTTGTGTCTACAAACCAAAGATGCAACCTTACGTAAATTGTTTCTCTTCTCATTACCATGTATTAATGCATTGTATGTATACAGATTCGTCCGTTATAAAGAAACTTTTACCGTATTAAGGACAAAATTTACTTAAGACGGTAATACGTTAAGAATTTCCACCAATAAAGAATTTTTGTCGAAGTAAAAGTCTATGTGAGAAATAGCTTTTAATAACAACGACATTTTTTGTAATAAAGAATTTTGTTCTGCAAAAACGCGTGTGAGAAAGATTTTCAGAAATAAACTTGCATATAATGTGCCAATATGAATGGTAATCATATTACACCATGAGAATCCTTACAGTCCTTTGCATTCTGACCAAGAAGCCCGTCAGGGCTCAGCGGAGGGTTTATACCGCGTTCCCTCGGGGCTCTCATTCTTTACGAAATGCATACCTCGGAAAGGTGGACGGGAGGCGCACCACGCCTCAAATTTAGGTTCAACTGTCTACTAGCTGCAGACAAGTTGCAATCACAAGTTTATGTCCAACCTCTCCCAGAGTTCACTGCGCTAGAAAAAACCAGTGTACTAATGGACATCATATCAATGATATCATAAAGTGATTATCGTGTCCTTTTGGGCTGCTTGGTAGCAATTGATTTAACGAAAGCGGACTACTTTATATCAAGCGGAATTCGAGTGTATAATAGTAGACGTTTGATCATCAATGTAGCACAAAGATTCGTCCATGTCCAGGTTCGATGGTTCATATCTGATGCAAGACTTACCGTCATATGCAGGAACTTCGCATGAAGCTTCCCTCTGTTCATCAGGGCGTGGAGGAGACTGGGTGAATTGGCATATTCCAGGTTCTGTTGTACCAGAGCTGTCCGTCGGTTGAGATGATCGATAGTCCGATTCAGTCTCATACACGATAGGAGGAGGGGGATTCCTCTTGGCATTCTCAAAGGCTTCCAGTAGTTCATCTCTACTACTTGAAACTGTTGTAACACTGGAGATCAGGCTGTGACGCTGGCTACCTGCATACAGAAAGATAAGATTTGAGGATTCTGTATCTTCTTGTAAATCTTGGAATTCTTTGCAATTTTTTCATCAATTAGAACTGAAGGTTGAGCATGTGTTTGATGAGATTAGGTGTCTATCGTACTCTCTCTATTGATCGATTGATATTTTATCTCCACATTTTATTATCCACACTTTCTTCTGGGGGTATGGGGGTAATAATTTGTTTTTGTATTGGGTGATCAATTTTAATTTAAAATTTGTGACTTTTTATTTTATACATATAATTATATATATGGAACAGGAATGTTAATCACAAAGATGTTAAAGCAGTGATGTTCTTTAGTTTTAAACGAGTAGATACTAAAACATACAGAATATTCTGTCACAGACATACCTGTTCCTCTGTCACTTGGTGAACTTCTCGAGCCAGACTTTTGCTTACTGTAGGCACTTTGTGGTCTTGGTGGAGCCATTGTAAATAATGCATGAATCTGGTCGGTACTGGCATATTTTCTAGGACTCAGCACGACGCCTAATATAAATACATGACAGAATAACACATTCAACCATAAACCTTTGTTCATAATCCTTGAAAGTGAAGCTTCAAGACAAACGATATGTCTGATGAAATCATGAAGTTTTGTTATCCCACTGCATTTTGTTGAAATATTTGTTTTTGTTATATTCAGGCCTATAATTACTCAAACTGGCTAAATCTGACTTTGTATGTTGTACACAAGATAAATATATCGAAAGTTCATTGCAAGAGTCAAAAACCCAAAATTATACAAGACTTTTAAGTTCTTTCTTGTTGAAAAAAGATAATTAAATGCCACCAAAATTACACATTCCAAAGTTAAAATCTTATCTCAAACGTTTACAACGTTATCATCCAAACCGCATCAAACATTTGCATGTGTAATCATAAAGAAAGTTTCAAATGCCTGAAAACTGAAATCAGTATCTACATGTATTTACCTTGGTTGTCATAGCCTTCTCTTTTTGTTCCATAAATCTTGCCTGCTGGCAATGGTCCTGGAGCTTGATCCTCCGCTTCTTGAAGCGATAACATCTAATAATGATAATAATAATAATAATAATAATAATAATAATAATAATAGTAATAATAATTATAATAATAGTAATAATAATAATATACATGTCGCTTAATTAGGCCCTTTACACTTTATAAATATTTACACGAACCTATACACTTTATTATTTTGAAACATGTTTCATTTAACTATTAACATTTGATCGACTTCAACAAAACAGTTTTATATTTCAAAATGTACGATCTATAGTAGTATATAACTACATATATAAAATAATATTCAAATCAATTAGGAAAATCCGTAATTAATATATAAGGTAGGTATTAAAACTGAGTTCAAGTTTAATAAAAGCAAACTACCGCTCTTTGAGCCTCTTCCTTCTCCAAACTGATAGAGTCCTTGTCGAATTCCTTTTCTTTCTTGTTAATGGGAGGATGATCTGAGAACACTAGTTTGAGCTCATTAAATGTTGCATATGGATTGATATTATCTTCATCATCTGAAAGAACATTACAGTGCATGAGAAAAGTAAATGTACTGGGTCATGTGTTTCATTTGTTTTCATTTTAAGTCATATATCAAATTGTTAATCTTGGTCACTGGGAAACTAGCAAATATTACATTCTGACCACAAACTAATAAAATATAATTGTATTTTATATGTTTTCTGGATGCTTTCTTGGTTGATCAAGAGGTAGGTTGTAATAAGCAGATGAAAATTAAAGTTGGAATCCACATAATTTTTCTATTGTTCTGGCACTTCAAGGTGTTTCAATGATTGGGCAAGCACTATTCAATCTATTTATATTACAATGATGATATAAAAACCACAGAAAATTTTACCTGACCTGGTAATACATAACGAAAGACATACTGACAGATGAAAATTGTCAAAACTGTCAATATTTTGCTACAGAATACCAGGGTTAGTCTCCGCTTGTCCTTCATTGCATTTCCTGGTTCATATGCACATTGTACATGGAACTGTCATGATAAATATTTCCATACCAGTTTTGTAGCAACCAACCAGGTTCTCAATAAATAGGTTAAACCTGTGAGGTTTGTATGATTTGGCAAACGATTTTCGAAATTTATTGATCTTATGTCTTCGTTACATATAAACATGCGTGGAAATTGTTAACAAAACTGTGTTATTTTGTGAAATACTAACTTGGTGAAGGATTTATAAGCTTTCAAAAACAGCCAGCCAAATGTGTTTTGAAGTAAAGTAAGTAATTTACTTGATGTTCAACAGATAAAAACTAATGTTGCATACGTATGAAGACCGCGATATCTGATGGCTGCAAATATTTATATTACTATCTTGACTACTATGCACTCATGGATATAACAGGTTTCAAAAATATGAGGTATGACAAAATATATTACAGAAATAATATACAAATGGAACTCGTACCAGATTTCTCAATTGATGCATTATCACTCGTTGTTTTACTACCATCATTAAATATCCACGACTGTGTATTATCATGTATATTGTCGTCTGAATGTAAGGAAATCAAAAGATTCACGTTTCTGTTAGAGAAAGGGTCCGGAGTTCCTTGGCCAGGGCTTAAATCCAAATTTTGTCTCTTATCAAGATCGTTCATCAAGGAAGTCTCAGCAGTTATGTCCCTTCTCATACAGGTGACATTTTCTGTCAACAATTGGAGAAAAAAATTATAAATAGGTATTCCAATTCTTCAAAATCAGCACCGCTGTAAATATTGTTTAAAGAAAAACAATATCGACTGAAGGAAATTATAATTTTAAAACAATTAAACAAAATACAGCTCATAATAATAACAATATCAAATATTAAACTTAAAATTATCGAACTTTGAAAGGAAAGTGGGTGATTTTCTATACAAATTCCGGTAAATATAAAACAAAAGGAACTCAAAATCTCTGAGTGTACCTCTTGTCTTACTTGAAAACTAGAAAACTAGAGCTAAAGAAATAAATATAAAAAATACATTAACTTTAACTGAAGGTTACAGCTAAATGATCAAACAGTTGTTTTCCTTAATTCATGGCTTCATTCAGAAAACACAGTCTTACGCAGCGAAGAAATATACCAACAAAAGTCATTAAGGACTATGTTAATACTGTCTTCATATAAAAATTGGACGTTAAATACTCTGAGGATTTCTTGTAAACATGACTTACATTATTCTCATGTATCCACTTCATATGACCGTCATCACTTAATAAAACCAATCAATTGATATTCAAGATTAAAATGACCCATCTATATATATTTTTGAGAGAGAGAGAGAGAGAGAGAGAGAGACTTTCTACATACAAAATACCTTTGTATCTTATAAAATCTCGCCTTCGTCGGCAGTACAGAGCCAGGCCGATGATTAGTACAAGAACAAATACTATTGCAGCACACAGGGGCACCATTATGTAGACCTTCTCATAAAAGTATGGCTCACTCTTATGGTAAAAATACAGTGGCGATAAAGGTTCTACAAAATTCAAAGATTACATTTTCTGAATGATATTTAAGTCTAATTCGTTCAATACTCAAAATATTTTTTAAGAGCTGATTTCATCATTTCTTTAACATTGTACTGTACGTCTAATTCTTGAAGCTATTACTTTGGTAACATTCAAACCATAATGTTCAGAGAATCATGTCGAGCTTTCAGAAACAAAACCAGTCAAGAAAGAATACAAGAACACACACACGCACAGATAGATAATAGACAGATAGATAGATGTGTTGGTTCGCTGATGGACTGATTATTGCCTAATCGAATGAAAATAGTTTATCAAAACAAAATCAAGGAAATCAATATATGCACTATCAATTTTAAAACTGCTGATTTAACAGAAAAGCGGAAAATAAATATTTCCAGTTTTAAGAAATAATGTATTTCGCAAAGCTTATGCAACATTATCTTAAAACCTGGTCATTCAACCGCCAAGACAATAGCATAATTTGGTTTTATAGGAATTTTCTAACAAATATGTTACACTGTTTGATATATTATATCTCTGTTTAAAAACCTGTCGTATCGTAAGCAATCTTGCAGATGTAGAATAAAAATAGTAGTTTCATTCATTTGTATGTGTATTCCAGTTGCGTTTCTTTAACAAAGGTTTGTCATGCTTACTTCCGGTATAAGTGAGGGTGGAAAACTTCAGCAGACATTCTGTAGAGCCAGGGGCACTGTGAGCAGTAACTTTCATTTGGTACCATGTGGCAGGTTGTAGATCATGCACCGTAAATATTGTCTAAATTAAATCATAGAAAAGTAAATATTACCAAATAATGGCACTGAACCGAAAATATTGACATAATTTATTTGTTGCCAACTTTCACATTAACCATTGAATTGCACCTGGAAGTCTACACATGTAAGCCAAATCTGAGGGAAATATGTGTTCACAACAAGTAAACTATGATGATGAATGCACCCATTACTGTATGTTTGTACCTTTGCAGTAGTATAAAACTACAATACTACACACCAGTATTGTATTTTGTCAAGTAATGTAAAATGTTATTTCATACATATATGTTTGATGCTGTTTTGCTACATTATAAATATTTTTGTCTAGAATGTTACTGCTGTAATAAACTGAAAACGTCATGACTTACAGTATTTGGCTTCAGATCGTTTGCAATATCTTCCCAGGAACTGTCTCCTGATACCTGGTACTTAATCGAGAAGAACTTAATTGGGCAGTGTACTATCTTCCATGTACTCATATCCAATTCAAGAGACGTTGTGTTAACATGTAAGAGTATACTGCTTTGCACGGGCATAATGGGTACTGAAAAATCAAAATATATATCTTAATTCAATAAAGCTCTTTTTTTTAAATTTCTCTAAAAGACCAATTTATCTAAACAACTGCATAACTGAAAGGGAACAAAGGGAACAAAACAGAATAGTATTGTCTAAAATTTAATTCCTTATGAGTGAAGTCTAGTAGCAGTAGGCATCAAGATTATCAATATATCAAAGACTATCAAAACAATGCTCTGAGCTAATCCAAAATTAATGATGCAAAACAAAACTCACAGCCCTGTGTGTTAAATCATGTCCCCCTCACCGATATCCTTCATACCAAAAATAGAAGTACACTTATAAAGCCATTGGCATACTTTGAATTAATGGCTGAAAAAGAAACTGTAGAAACGATTGCTAATTCTTGCATTATTTAAGCCAAATCAAGTTTACCTTGAAGTCCTAGTGTTCAGACCTATGTATCCAAAAACACTGTTGTGTATATAATAGATGCAATTTGAAGATATAACAAAGAAATATTACTTATATTAACAAGCATTTCATTATTAATTAGAGACGTGAAAGAAAATATTATCTGATCGATAGATACACCAAATGATACAATTGAGACACTGCTGTTTCGTTTTATTCATTCACACTTAATGTTTGTCACAATATACAAAGGATGCAAAGAGTCTATACTGCTGATAAAAAGCATGTACTAATTGGTAAATTAAAATCAAATATTATCTAGTACCTGATCCATTCGTCTGTGCTTCAATCATGTTACTTTCTATACTTGTGCCAACTTCGTTAAAAGTTCGAATTGTAAATTTGTATGATGTTCCACACAGCAATCCCGTGGCTGTATAACTCCTATTGGCACGACCAAGTTCCATTTCCCGCCAATCGTCATGTTCCTTGCGATACTTCAGTAGGAATCCTGTACAATATAATATTTTCACTTATTATTACAATATCAATTAATTAGATGAGTGTTTTGTAAAACGAATATCAAGTATATTTAAAATTATTAATTAATTAAAACAACAAATCAACATGGTACATTGATACTACAATGCAATATTTTATTTTGATGTCAAAGTAACTACCATTTTATGAATTTAATACGCAAGAATACTCATCAATACTGAATGTCATATATTTTGAAAGATAACGTAATTAGATACCATTAGGAACTGGTGAAAAAAGTTTTGAGAACAGTGTACCCACAAAACTGATGTGCATATTTCTGTTTTGAAGTGATGTATGACTCAGTAAATGCAGTATGTTCCCTTCAGGTTTAAATAACTTGTGCATGGCGAAACTCTATGTACAAGCTATTATTGATCAGAAATCTGGTGTAAATAACTTATCTGACGTATGTTTTTATATTGGTAAGTCTATAAGACATTGCCTATACATATAGTGGGCAATACAATATGTAGCATACCATAAATGAAGTTCCCATTCAAATTCTCTTTAACTCAACCAAATTATAGTGTATACATCTCATATGTGACATTTGACATAATAACTAGCAACAACACCGTGCAATTTTCTACAGTCATAAAAACTGTCTCTTAGATCACGAGATAAATAAGGTTTCACTCTCGATGTACACACGCAATTATCAAACGAGTTACATAATGGTAGTGGTCACTCACTACGAACTACTATAAAATGGTAAATCTCCTTCATAACCTTTGACAACCGTACACTTACATAACACATTTTGTTTGCTTGTTTTATCTTAACACCTGTTATCATCCTCACCTTTTATCTTGCTGCCTCCATTGCTTCCTGACAACCAGTTGACCTGTATTGTGGATATTGTGACAGCAGCCAACGACAGTATAGGAGGATTGGGAGGTGCTGAGAAAATATATTTTTATTAAGAATTGGTTTGACGTATATATTACATAGATTCATCATGATGATTATATGGTTACTAGTATGCTGAAAGTCGTCATCATGGCAGAAAATGAGGAAAGAGAAAGAGGAATGTTGCAGGAGCTGATATCAGCTAAAATAAATAGGAAAATGTTGTGATACGATCTGAAGTAGTTGCATTATGGTGCATTGTTTCCATTTAAAAGGAAGGGATACAGCAGAAATGGTAGTTATTGTGATATAATTACTATATTTATTCGACATATTGTATGTTGGCGATAACAGTTGTAGTGGTTGTTTCATAGAAATATTGATCCTTGTTATTAATGAAGCGGCAGTATACAGCAGAAACAATGATATTGAACTAAGTTTTCTATTAATTTTTCTTCTTGAAATATTTGACTATACATTATACTAACCCTTATATAGATGTGTGTGTTTAAAATAATCTCTCCCAACAACAATCTCTCATTTACAAACATAAAATTCGCGCAATATATTTGAAATTATAAAATCAAGTTTACAATGAAAGCACACATCATATGTAGAGAGTACACGATGCTTCATAAACATACTGTTTAGTAGACATGAGTCATAAATATGGTAAATTAAACGACACTTGCACTACTAGGTTACAATATAGATCCACTATAAAATATATTATAGTACAGCATAAATGGTAGCATTTTGCTACGACCATGCGGATATCTACAAATTTGCAACTACAAATGCAAACAGTCATTCATTTCAACATGAGTTTCAGAAGCACAGACACATACTGTTGATTTCAAGCGGTAGCAAGGTTATAGGTCTCATCAATAAATAAAATGTATACATAGAAAAACAAATTCTTGTCCTGATATCTGGAAGATTCACCACATGTTGATCGTATATCGGCAGCATTAATAGGGTAATTTTTGGTGTAAATGATGGAACAAAAGAGGGTAACACGGAAGCTATGTAGACAAACTCTTTTGGGAAAGAGGATCAGCAACAAACAAAAAATGCACATTGACTTTGCAAAGAGAATAAGATAAAGGAGAATATTCATCAGGTTCTTTAGTGTCAGTTCAATATATTTCAAAAATGCTATTGGAGAAAGGAGACATGTTTTTTTTATATTCGTGACTGAAAATCCTTTGTCTATCAGCGTCAAGTAATTATCTGAACACGTTTTCTCTACGCACCAAGAAACTATTTGAAAACAAGTTTACTATAGGTGTCGTGAATCTATGTTAAAAAGTTTTCTATAGGCATCTAACAAAAATCTGATAACACGTTTTCTACATGCATCGAGTAACCACCTGATAACATGTTTTCTATGGGCATCTAGTAATTATCTTAAGTTTTCTATACGCACCCAGTACTATCTGAACATATTTTCTATAGGCGTCTTGAACAAATCTGATGAGTGTAATCTGATACCAGGTTTTGTATTGGCATCGAGTAATTATCTGAACATGTGTTCTATATGCATATTGTAATTATCCGATGCCAAGCTTAATTTGATATCACGTTTTCTATGGGCATCAGGTAATTATCTGAACAAGTTTTCTATTGGCATCGTGAAACTGTTTAATTACAAGTTTTCTATGTGCGTCATGAAACTATTTGATAATAAGTTTTCTATAGGCGTCGTGTAATTATCTGATTTAAAAAACCCAATTTTAACAAGACTTTATATAGAAGTGCGTTTGGGTGGTAGTGGTAAATAATGATGTTGTGGATAGTTGATTACATGTAGTTTGTTGGCTGTTGTTTTTTGTTGATTATACCCCAGTACATGAAGCTGTTCCTGCATCTGATACACATGTAGCATGCTTCATATGTACATATTTGCTTCCAGACAGACATTTTTCCTTCACTGAAGTTCTTTTGATAGTGTCTATTGTTTCCTTCAATCATAATGCAAATAAACGTTGGATATCATAGACAGAAGGATGCTTTAGAAATGATAGTACATACAATACAGAACAAATTTTACATATTTTTATGCTATATTGTCCATACAAATGAATGCCAAATGGAAACTTGGATGTGTCATAATTCTATGGGGGTCATTTACCTTATCTAGCCTTCACTAAATCTGTTTTAGTTTGATTGTACTTTTGAAGTAAAAAAGATCATAGTAACATGATTATGGATTCTTTAACAACATCTGTAATACAGTATGTGTGCCGTATTTTGCAATACTGTAAATGTTACGAAGACTTACGGTCTGCAAACGGTATCAGAGAGTACAAAATTGTTGGAACAATATGAAGACAAGATGATATGATTAGAAAGACCATTTAGTTCGGTACATAACTGTACGATATAGTATGAAACGATAAGCTAGTCCGTTAGCATAAAAACGATTTAACAGCTGGTTTCAATGTTCAGAACTGAAGAAGTGATTGACGTACTGTTAGAAATGGTACGAAGCGCTGAAGGTAGACAGGCCATTGAAACAAACAGAAATGGTTCAGAACACAAAATGGATTATGGAAACACCTTACAAGTACTCTAGGTATGGCGTTACCGATAGCTATTAAGCAACACATATAAACATGAGACTACACAACAAACGGATTCAGTACTAGTCTAGAGCAACGAACAACATTAAACTCAAACAACAGTATATTTCACTTACTCCTAATACTACTGTCCACTGTTTGATGCGACCCAAAAAATTAAAAATATTTTATTCAGCCATTTTTGTCATGACCTCATGAACTTTACATATGACTGGCGATAAATCATTCCGGACAAGTCACTACAGTATTAAATAATTATTTCTTCTAACTTGAGGATGCTGGCCATTTTATCTTATACCGATTCTATAGTCATGTAATCCTGATAATTTTTTATAGTTGTTTGGGATGGAGGTTCAAGGCGAGATTCTTCAAGTATTATTGCAAGATTTAATGATTTCGAATGCCCAAAAAATATACAAAAACAAACATATAATTTCAGCATTGTCTAATATCTCTGATGCTCACTGCATAAACTGACTGTAGTAAATAACATACAAAAGAAACATTTAGAAATCAAATACAAATTAAAATGTAGCCTACTTAAGACAGGAATTTTAATCTAGTACACATCAGCAAAGTATACAAATACGGTACATGAATTTTACAATATATAAACATTGTAGGGACTTGGGGTGGGTGGGAATTATTTCTCTTCCAAATCGGATACATTATATTGCAGGAACTTGGGAGTGGGACGGGAATTATTCCTGAACAAAATGGGACACATATTATGATAGATAAATTTTTCATTTTAGTAACTATCAACACCAATACTCGGTATCTCAGATTATAACTACCATGTGAGACCTAAAGTGTACAATTGTCATAGATGTTCCCAATACTAAAATATTTGAGGAAAGGAACTGATATTATTCATTTCATTCAGATTTCATTATGATTTGTATGTCTAAGTGTATTTGATAGGACTTCATTCTTAAAATATCATGCAACAATTACCTTGTACACTCAGGCCGATAGTTGTGGAATCACTTCCATGAATGTTTCTAGCCGTACAAGTAAAATTTGCAGCATCCACGCCACTGACCATTTCAATCAGTAGGGATCCGTTAGACAGAAGTTGACGTCTGCTGTCTGGCTTTATTTCAATACCCCTTAAATAGAATTTTGAACGATATTTTAATCGAAAATGATAACATTCTGAAAGTACATATAGAACATTAATAATATAACACTACTGAATCAGCAATATCAGTTTTGAAAACTTTAGTACCTTTTGTCTCACAACAATATAACATGAACCGTACATATTTTTTAATATTACAGTGCACTTACGATTAGAATAAAAGTGACTTTCATATCTGAAATTTGATACACATTACGTTTTGTATTCACAAGATGGACCATCATTAGCATATTATTGGCACACATACGGACGCATATCAGATATTATTTTTAAAAAGTGATGAGGGCATGATTTTGAAATATACACTTTCTGTCACCTATAGGATTCATACCTGAGAACTAGTAGCAGAAACATTAGGATATGAAACGTCAACAGTAACTAAATAACAAATGATAATTGTTAAATAAGAAGAAAAGGAAATAATAAAACTAACAAGCATAATAATGTGTAAATAAGAATAAAAGGAAATGATAACTCAGTAACAGAAAATGATAATTGATAAATAAGAAGAAACGTAAACGGAAACTCAACAACAAAAATGATAATTTCTAAATAAGAAGAAAAGGAAAATATCACCCAGCAGCAAAAACGATAATTTGTAAATAAGATGAAAAGTAAATAATAATTCAACAGCAAAAGTGATAATTTCTAAATAAGAAGAAAAGAAAATGATAATTCAACAACAAAAATCACAATTTGCAGATAAGAAGAAATGTAAAAGATAACAAAAATGATAACTTGTAAACAAAAAAGAAAAGGAAAATATAACCCAACCGCAAAAAATGATAATATGTAAGTAACAAGAAAAGGAAACAATAAATCAACAACAAAAATCATAGTTTGTAAATAAGAAAGAAATGGAAACTAAGAAGAAAAGGAAACTAAAACTCAACAAAAAATGATAATTTATTAATCAGAAGAATAGCAAAATGTGACCTAATAAGTTGATGTATGTGTTTCTTATCATAAAGAACATTTGACAAGAACTGACTTCTGTAACACTTGCTTTCTATTTGATGAAAATACCTTACACTCCAGCTCACAAAAGGAAGTGGATTGCCAATGGCAACACAGGGCAAAAGGACAGTTTCCTGCCAAGGTATTAACAACACCTGAGGAAAAGTGGCAATCCTAGCTGGGGCTGAAATTATATTAAACAATACATTAGGTAAAAAGGTGTTTATAAAATTTTGCAATTGCGATTCTAGTCAAAAATTCTCTTCATTCAGTGATGGCGGCAGTAAGAACTCCAGTCTACTATATATAGATTAATTTACCCATTGTAAATGTTTGGTAAATATACAATTTCAGAAACTTTGATGGGTTCAAAGTTTGAGATTTTGTTAAACAACTGATACATGTTTTGCACTCCCTAAATTTAAGCAAGGTCATTTTTTTTTCTTTGCAATTTTATTTCAACAACAAAAATCATGAAAAGATCACCAAAACACCCTCCTCCATATCAACTGGAACTTTTTCTTCATACAGTATATTATATATCACAACGTTTGGATATGTGTGCATTATAAACAATACAATACGTGAATATTACACTCAAAACCTCATGAGTATTGAATCAACTGACCTTTTCACTTTGATGAGAATGCTCCGACCACTACATCGCATAGCAATTATGTTAAAAATCATTGGGGTTTTTTTTTATTAAAATAAGAATATGAGGTTGATGAAAACCTTGTACAATTTATACAGGCAAAATTGTCATGGTGAGTTGCTCAGTTGCACAAACTTTTCTGCAGTGAAAAACTATAAGTGTAAGAATGCAAATAGGTAAACCTTCACGCCTTCCTATATACTCACAAATAAGTTAAGTCCAACTGCCAGCATAATAGACCCAGATCTGCTGTCACAAAAGTCACCTACAAATCAGCGTCCATGTTGTATGTTCTACTGATTGCTCTTAGCAACCTACAGATACCAAGATGTGCTGGGGAATTATTCGATGGCATATCTGGGTCTGTACAGTTTGCAGTTGGACTTGACTTATGAGCGAATATACAATGAAGATGTATTATTAAATTAGTCAGCCGGCTATTGGAACAATCGTTATGCAGTAAGCTGCCTTGCATCTGCCGCATTCACCAGAGAGGTCAAGCTTAACAACACATTACAAGTTTAGACTTAGTAATTACTTACATGTATCACTTGGAATTGCATTAACAGTGTCAGAAGGTCCGCTTTCTCCTATAATTGTACTGGCCGTCATGTAAAATGAGTATTTCTCTCCAGTCACAAGATCACACAAGGTGAAAGAATACATTTTAGTCAATATATCTAACTTTGAAACCTGCAAAAGAAATTAATAATAATAATAATAATAATAATAATAATAATAATAATAATAATCTTTTTTCTAAGATAGGTTACAGGCCCAAATTGCAAGCATGTATTAAAAATATGGTACAAACACAACACATAACAATTCTAGGATTAACAAACTGACTCTCTAACTTTATATCGATTTTGCTAGATAAATAGCGAAGTTGTGTAGGACATTCATATTACTATTGATTCTCTGGGTAAAGTCATAAAACTTGATGTTAATTTGCATTAGAATGAATATATGAAGGTACATAAGCCTTTCTCAGGTTATCATACATCGGACATTTAACACCAAAGTGAAACTCATTTTCTCTATCTGCACAGAAAGGGCATAGTCTTTGTACATAGAGGATATTTTCATATCAAACTATATTTGCCATTATGTGCAAGGTTCCATTTCTGAATATGCATAGCAAGCTAGCATTGTGTGAAGAGTGAAAACAATCTATACAGTATTGACAACTCGTTTCTGATCTTATCAGAGAATCGTAATCTATCCATTGAATTTAACTCTATATTTATTTCTTTTTGAAACATATCTTTACAACACTATTTAAACATAACGAAAAGAAGTTTCTCATTACCCACCCTTTATTAACCGTATGAAAACAATAGATTTTTTTAATTTATTTACCCAAAAATCCAGGTATTAGCCCCATGTCAATTGTAGGTTATAGCTTTGTTTTGGGAATCTGTCATCAGTCATCTTTAATAAGTTGAACAAGAACTTAAGAATTCTTATATATCTTACTATTTGCATTGTCATTCTACCTAACTCGTTATGGATAAAACCGTTTGGAGAGTGTTTTGTAATTGTAATGATATATTTACAAAATGAAGTGTGTACAGCTTCAATGTCATTTGCTTTGAAGAAATTTCAAATGTCCGATACACAATCCAAAATTGGTACTATTTTAGTATCAAATATTTTAAACTGAATTTTTGTAGACAGTTTACCAAACAGATTAAGTCTATATGTCTATAATAAGATACTGCCACTATCACGTAATCACCGAAATACCAACTGTTATATCCTCTCAAATATCCTTTTTTGAAAAACTACAATTTTAGTTTTTCCAAGTTTATCTTAAGTTTTCAGATGTTGCAGTATTTTTTCATATATTTAGATTTCTCTGAAGTTGATAAGTAAAGGCAATCAAGTCAACTGCATACAACAGTGCAAATAACTGAGCATATTCTACTGTTAAACCTTTACTCTGGTTAGAAATGTGCCTGAAAATCATTTACAAATGATAAAAATAAAATAGGTGATAAAACAGAACCTTGCCTTACCACAGCCACGCAGTTAAATATTTTCATCAAGCCATTTGGCATTTTCACACAAGTTTTGACATTTAGTATTGTTGGCATTTTTCTGCTAATATTTTCATTTACTAATTTATGATAAAGTAAGCTCCTGTTAATATGGTCAGGGCTTTTTTATAATCAACAAAAAGAGCATAACACCTACCGCTTTGTTTCCTCAAATATTTACATATCAATGTTGTTTGAGTAAATGTAGTATCTATAGTGGAATATCCACTTCTAAAACTAGCTAGTTCTTCACCTAAAATATCATTTTTGATCCAGTTGGCTAGACTTTCTTTTAAAATTTAGGTAAATATTTTGCTGAGGACTGGTAAAAGGCTATTCCCTCAATAATTCTGAGGCAAATTGATATTCCCATTTTTTGTGAATCGGTGCAATGACAGCCATAGTCCTACATTTCCGAAAGTATAAACGATCAATAAATTATTGAAGATAGACGCTAAAATAGGAATTGAAATATTTCCAGTCGCCTAAAATAATTTACCCGAAACGTCATCAATTCCACCTGATGATAATAATAATAATAATAATAATAATAATAATAATAATAATAATAATAATAATAACAATAATAATAACAATAATAATGTTGTTGTTTTGTTGTTGGCAGTTGTAGTAGTAGTAGGCCACAGCTCCAAGGTTAACCAAAGTGTAAAAAATACATTTCTATCCTTTAGTGTAATTTCAAAATTGCAAATTTTATTATTATTATTATTATTATTATTATTATTATTATTATTATTATTATAAAAGAAACTATGGTTCAAATTTAAATTATTTACAGATGATTAAGTTATAATTTCTCGCAAAAATACATATTCATACTACCTTCAAAATATGACCATAATTGATGGTCAAGATGGCAAATATTTTTCTCAGAAAAAGGTAACAAAATTTGTTTTGAACTGTGGATTTGAACCCCAAAATTAAAGGCCTTGGTTGTTGTCAAGGAATTCATCATGATTCGTGCCAACTATCCTCTATGCTGCAAATCTATCAAGAGGAGGAAATAGAGTACATGAAAATGGCAATCATTAATCAAAACATTAAGAAACTATTAATGCCACCCCTGCCAACAGTATAATTAGGGATATTTTTTGCATTTCCACTTATATGGACTGCGCAAATAGTACAATCATTTATTCACTTCTTAGACGACAAACACCAAGTATAAGAGCCTTCAACTAGAAGTGTACCATATTTGTTTCTGTTTCATTCCAGTAGTAAACTCTGTACTTTATTATTACTCCATTCTTGTGATAGGGTGGTCTCCAAGAAAGATGGACACAGCTGTCATTCATCACAAGAGCCTTTATTGCAGCTGGTTCCTCTGGAACTTTTTTGAAAAAGTAAGCAGTGTAGATATGTTAGTTTTGTAACCACAAGCAATTGTACATTTAAAATAATTTAGCTATTGAAGCTGATAAATCACAAATATTATCCGTATTCTTTGGACAAGGCAGCATAAAGTATTTTTTCAGTGTAAAAGTATATAACGTTTATTTTGGAGAATACATTACCAAAGAACTAAAGATAAATAATATTCGCATTAACACACAAAATTACACTCCTGACACTGCAAACAAAAGATACTGAATTAACATAAAATGTATACCAATACCAAATGGCAGACTGATAGATATCAAAGTTTCAGGGCATTATTTAGGCAATTGCTACAATTGCCGAATACATTCAAAATAATTTTTATAAAAGTCTATTTGCCATAAATATAAGACTATATAAAACTATTCTTAGTAACATTACATTTGGAAACAGTTATCAATTAAATGTGACGTTTACCATCTTCTTGAGTCCTTACATAGATGGCGTCACTTCTAACACCTTCCCCCTTTCGGGTATAGGCTAAAACCTGTATACTGTAATTTGTGAATTTCTCCAGTCCATTTATCACCGCTTCTTGTCCGCTAGAAGTAAGGCTACTTGCATCTGTTTCATCTATGAAAAAAAAAATTTAAAACTTATCGAACTCAACCTGATATTTCCTCTGCAAAGCCATGTTACCGAATTGAAAGCAATTTTTCATCGAAAGAAAACAGAAATATCAACTTGGTCTGATGTCGAGGACACTGATTCCAATCTGAATAATGTGATACGTTGGCATAGTTTGCTTTTGCGTGGAAATAGAAACATATACATGTAGCATGAATACAATTAAAGTCTATATTAAATACTTTTGATGTTTTTACCACCTTTCTTTGTAAAAGCCTATCTGTATGACGTTATTGTTATATGATCTCAGGTTTAAAGGATTTTATTAATTTGCAATGCTTATACATATACAATTTTTATCATTTTTTAATAATTATGCATATAGTCAACAGTTTCAAGACATGTATTAATGGAATAATTTTCAGACATTAAAATTCTTTATATTCTGACAAAATGTAGTAATATTAGTGATCGCTGATTGTCGTAGATGACCTCTGTAAGTTGTTTGATCCCTATCTGCAGGGTTTCTAATAGCGTTGAGAAGTTTAAAATAAATTTATTTACCTTCATCACTTCTGACAAGTTTATACATGACTTTGAAACCCTGCAGAACGCCATGTAGGGTGTAGAAAGGAGGAGGAGACCATACAATCTTGACGCTCTCGGAACTGAGTGCTGTGGCTTGCACATCGCTAGGAGGCTGGCTTGGTACTGAGAGGGTAATTTCATTTTCCAATAAATTTTGCAGCGGTTATACAATAAATATAATTTATATTATATTATTCATGAGTGTAAACTAGATGCTTCCTAGGTTTGCATTAATTGTCTTACATGTATGCAATGCAAATAATGTGACATTAAAAATACATTTATTCATATATTATATATCAGTTTAAATCGTTAGATAATTTGCAGTAAGAACAGTACATGCTTAAATAAATAGTGAGTTTTCTTTAAGGAAATGATTTTAAAATACACTTTACAGGTAACCAAAACAATATAAACATACTATGTGATTAAATATATGAAAACTGCAATAATATGTAAAGTGCTGCCTCATGTTTCCATTCTTCGAATTGTTTTACCTAAGATGTATTAGGACAATAACTCCCATGTCAGGTTTTCATTCAGCAAATTGCTTTATGTTAGACGTATTGTGTCCATTACTCCCATGTCAGGTTTTCATTCGGCAAATTGCTTTATGTTAGAAGTATTGTGTCCATTACTCCCATATCGGGCTTTCATTCAGCAAATTGCTTTATGTTAGACGTATTGTGTCCATTACTCCCATGTCAGGTTTTCATTCGGCAAATTGCTTTATGTTAGAAGTATTGTGTCCATTACTCCCATGTCAGGTTTTCATTCAGCAACTCAGACCGCTCCGGTGGCCTAGTGGTTAGAGCGTCCGCCTCGGATGCGGGAGGTCGTGGGTTCGAACCCCGGCCGAGTCATACCAAAGACTTCTAAAAATTGTACTAACAACTGCCTCGCTAAGCGCTCAGCATTAAGAGGGTAGTATTAGGACTGGTCGGCCTGGTGTCAGGATAATGTGACTGGGTGGGACATCATGATGCCCCAGTGCTAGACATCACTTTAAACTGCTACCCTGATAGATGTTTTGTGTCCATTACTCCCATCGTATGTTTTCATTCAGCCGAATTGCTTTATGTTAGATTATTGTGTCCGTAATTCTCATGTTTCCATTGAGCCAATTGCCTTATGTTAGGTGTATTGTGTCAATTTCTCTCATCTCATGTTTTCATTCAGCTAATTGCTTAATGTTAGATGTATTGTGTCCATTTACTCGCATCTCTTGTTTTCACTGAGTGAATTGCTTCATGTTAGATGTATTATATCAATTTCTCTCATCTCATGTTTTCATTCAGCGAATTGCTTTATGTTAGGTGTATTATGAAATTTCTCTCATGTTTTCATTCAGCCAAATGCTTTTTGTTAGATGTGTTTTGTTCATTAAACACAACACCGAAGTTTAAACCATAAAAAAGAATGTATGCAACTGCCTGATAATAAAATGTAAATATTTTCATCAATATTACAACACTATATAGTGCTATCTTAATCTTGGTATAATCTTTGCAATGTTCTCTTGATATTTTGCAAAGTAATTTGAAAACATTAACAAATGTGCCTACATACCGGACATTAATACAACAAGATGATTCCTAGTTAAATCACTGAATGTGACACCTTTTCAAAACCATCAGACTTAATACAAAGAAGGAATACAACATGTGACTCATATACCTTTAAATATAAATTATAAAACTGTTGACAACAATTAGCAACTTCCTTACCATCTTCAAGGGTAAAAACCTCGACGACGTCAGTCGGTGGTCCCTCACCTTGCTGGTTATATGCCTTTACATTAACGGCATATTTAGTAAACTTCTCTAGGTTTTGTATCATCAACCCTATTTCCTTCTCGGTCTCCTCTTCCCCAGCAACTAGCTTTGTAATAAACTGAAAATGTGTTGCATCTTGAATTTTTCTGTACCCAACATAGTATCCCAGAATTACTCCATTCCTTTCTTCCAATTGTGGGGGCTAAAAAGTGTTAGTGATATTAGCATAATAATATAATAGTAAGTAGCTGGAATGGTATTAGCAGAAAGGATAATTAATGAATTATTATTAGTAGTTGTTGTTCTTGTTGTTGTTGATGTTGTAATATAGTGATAGTGGCAGTACTAGTAATAGAAGCAACAGTGGCAACAGCAGTTGAATTGGTAATAGCAGCATTAATAGTACTATTAGTTGTTATAATAGTAGTAGCTCTGTTATAGCAGAAGTCGCAAAAGAGGTATTATAGAATTTGTTATCTCCATAATCAAATTGCTAAATGCCCTATGTGTATTTTCCATGGAATGCTGCTACCAAAAAATCACATGTATTATTCAATTAAATTTAGATTTAGAAATTCAGGTTCCCTATGAATTTTCACCTAATAGTGTAAAGCTTGGCTTTTGTATGGAAACTAATGCTAATTGTGCAGATGATATGTTGACAAGAAAGACAGTGTAAAACTTTCTGTAAAAAAGAATGAAAAAAGAATGAAGCCAGAGTTAAAAGGATACGTCAAATGTTACCATAGTAAATATGCGTAATAGTAAATATCAGAGATACATTAGTTCGTATTAAGGCACACAGAATTAAGGTTTATAACAAAATCTTTAAATCAGTGATTTAACAACAAAATTATCTAAATGGGAAGAGACCCAGCTACATGTGGTCTACCATAAAGTCAATGTGTTAGAAGCAACCAGAGAAGGTGGTCTAATGTTCCCAGACACAAAAATCTGTAGATAGTGATCAGAGTGCCGTAATAGGACTTGAGGTAGATTAACTCCATATCTGACTCATAACACAAGACAATCATGGATTAAGACGATCTAAGTTATAAGCAAACAATCCATTTTTCAAAACTAATGGAGGAGACTATCAAAATGAAAGTGGCATACATAAGCGGCCCTTTGCAATGCTTTCCTGAGATTTCATGACAATGGAACTACAACTCATTTCATTTATCAAAACGAAATGTTAAAGGATTCAAAAGAAATGGTTCGTTATGATAACGTAATGTTAAACGACTCAGGAGAAACAGTTCATGATGATAATGTAATGTTAAAGGACTCTAAAGAAATACTTCATTTAATTTAATTTTGAACATTGTCTGTATTTTTGTTTCACTAAGCATTACTATGAGTTCATTGTCTAATTGGTCTTACAACTATGATTCAAAATCAGGATTACAATTAACTTCAAAGAAGTATAAGCATTGTTTGTGCTGGAAGTGACGTTTTGTGGTATACAAGTTGTTATAAAAACAGTGGTTGTTGATGTCAATATCAAAAATAAAAAAATGCATAGAGATCTTTTCCTGGACATAGTCTGTTTTTTTTATTAAATATGGCATCAATAACAACAATTGTTATTTGAGGCAACATACCTTCCATTTAACTTCTAGACTTTGTGACCCCATGGCTGTCACCTTTATATCCTGTGGAGGACCAGCCGGTTCTGAGGAAGAGTAATTATTAATTAATCATGATCAAAAGAGTTCCATATATATATATATATATATATATATATATATATATATATATATATATATATATATAGAGAGAGAGAGAGAGAGAGAGAGAGAGAGAGAGAGAGAGAGAGAGAGAGAGAGAGAGAGAGCACATACATATGTTTTTCGCAAGAACATCTTGGATTTTGATTGGTTTGTGTAAAATGAATTGTCCTATAATGCAAAAAGAAACATATTTAGGAATGCATTAAGGTAAACAGGTATCGGAATTCATAATATTTTGCCAGCTACTTGGCAACATTCTAAACCTTAATAAAAGACAAGTTGATTCAACTACTCAAAACTTGAAAACAATATCTACCTAGCAACAATCAATAATCGCAACAATCTCCATGGTTTTCATACTACACACCAGAAAACCAGTCACAATATTTTTTTTAAATTTACAGCCAGGGATTTAGTTGTTTTAATCTTGTATCTCAAAATCAAACAATTTAGAAAATACAAGGGAATACTGCGAAGGAGAATATATCAACAAAACTAATGTGTTTCTGTGTGTGATTAGGTGTCAGTACTTTGAAATGAAAATAAACAGCAAAAGTGAAAATGCAGCTTGATGTATAATACTAATTTATCTCCCTGTATACAAAATACTTACTCTCCTCCATCATCTGCACCAAGACTTCTTTGCTTTCGACTCCAATTCCCACAGAGTTGTTACCCCTTATTCGGAGTTTGTATGCAAATGATGGGTGAAGATTTTCGAGAGTAGCGCTCTGTTCGCTCGCCTTGACGGTGATATTTCTAGCCTTACCTTCATCCCAAGCAGAGCCTGAAAAGCAATACATTGGCATTCAACGTATCATTAGCATTAATCATGTCATCTCCAATGAAGTGAAATTAAAAAATGAGTTCAATGCCCATGTCGATATGCCATTGAATGTGTCCTTGAATGTTAAGGGAAAGTGTAATTGTAATAATATGATGCCTTGTAATAAAATCCCTTCAATATATTTTCCAAACAGAGAATAAAAGGAGAAAGTCTCTTCATATTTCGAAGGAAATAAAGGTACTAATATCAAAACCACACAACAGAGTTTATGAAAATCATAACACTGTCTTTTCTTAATAACTATTTCGTTAAATACATTCGATCGAACCTGTTCTATGGTTGGTTGATGAAGAAATTAGGAAACAATTTAAGATTCACTTGAATAATTTCACAAATGTAATTTTAGACTCAAAATCTTCAATATACAAAGAACAACTACTTGTGCGTACTTGTAGCCTCCATATATTGCAGGATGTACGATGTCAGTGGTGAATTCCCATCAAAAGGCTTTGACCAGGAAAGTTTTGCCTCCCTACTGAGGACCTTCAGGACTGTCAGGTTCTCTGGTGCTTCTGGGCGTTCTATGTAACGAATTAGTATAATTGCAATAATTGTGAATCTCAATCAATAGCATAGTACCACTTTATATTTCACAAAAACAAAACCATTTTGAATCAATCATTATTTCAACGTTTTGACAATAAATCCCTCGCAAATAAATTGTAAGTTGATATCATGTGAATGGTGTCATTTTGTCTTATACTGGAGGGTTGAGGCAGCAATGAGGCATGCCCTTACCGATATGACTGATATGTTAGTGTTTAAAAGCATTAAGGTAACTTACAAATGGTTGTTCTTTACGTTTGCATATCTCAAAGTAAACAAACTGTTACAACGATCAACGTGCCATGCGATACCGTAATCAACCCAACAGGTTTTACTCGTATGCTGGCAAATCGAAGTGCCCAACAAGTGTTCTTGCCGTCCTAGTGCAACTTCTGTGGTCTTTAATTTTTATATATGATTATTGTACCAAAGCCCAAATCTATTATACATAATACGTTGTAATGGAATCACACATACCAACACAATCGTATGAATACTGAACATGTTTCAATTCTGAGACCTATATTAGAAAGGGTTCTTTGTTTCAAAAATGTCAATCATAGTGTTAACTAGTAAGCGATACTGGCTAACTGAGTTTGGTAAATTCTTCATGGAGACAATTCAATTACATGAAATGTTATTAAGAATGCTTACACTTTATTAGTTTTATAATTTGTTCTGGGAGAAAATACAGCTTTAACATAAGAAATTGTCAGATAGGATCACAAAATAAAACATAAATATTTGTAACGCAATCCACTATACAGATTTTGCGTTACAGTAAACTTGGCATAATATATGTCTTTTGCTACAAAACTCAGGGCAGTAGCTCTTTGATATGTCAAGAAAACTGCTTGATAAAAATCACATCGTCTACAATAGTTTAACAAAGACAATTATTCAGATATAAAACCACAAAGGAGGGACAAAAAAAAACAAGATTCATGAAAAGAATCAGAAAGATGAATGCCATAAATAGTCTGCATTTTGTAATATTATTGAAAATGCTGAGATGGTCTTAAACGTGCTCTGAGTTAACACCACAGCTTGTTCTATGACAGTTTCAGGGTGATCAAGACACTCCCTATGGACTCTAAACAAATGCCTCTCCCTTCGAAAACTACAGTATTTACCTAGTATTGTGAGCCTGAGAGTCAAGCTATCATGTCCAAACTGATTTTTGGCCATGCAAGTATACAATCCGGTGTCATCTCTTTCAGTTGGCTTTATTATCAACCTAGATAATCTACCTCGTGATGTGTCTATCGTCTCAACCTTGTACCTAACAAGCAAAAAGTGAGCATTAGATTAGAAGATTACAGAATATAACAAATATTATACTACCTTTGTAAAATGCATAACCTATTATCTTTCATAGCTGTAATTGACATTTTAAAATGTAACAAGATTACAAGTCAAAGTGCACAGTTGTTATCTTCAGAGTCAATCTGACGCTTAGTTTAAATGAAAATATTTTTACACAGTAAAGTAGAGCAAGAGAAGAAAATTAAATCTGCATTTCCAGTAAAATCTAATAGTCATCAGATAAAGTAAATTCGTGTGCATTATAATATTGATGTGGTATCATGTAACTTTTAAACAAGTCTGTAGCTACTATGAATAAAGGTCTGGAAAAGTAACAAAAAAAATAGTACCAACCTAGAACGGATGACTCCTGTTCCGAATGTCTCTCCATCAAAGTTCCATGTTGTAGCCAAAGGTTTGTCCCCGATTGCTTGGCATTCCATTGTGACATTCTGACCTTTTAACACGCTGTAGTTCTTACCAGGGGCATCAAAACGGGCTGGAACTAAAACATTACAATTAAATTAGTTGACTATACTCTAGACTGATATCTTTTGTAAACATTCCATTTTATCTCTTACAAATATACGTAAAGGTTACTATGCCTGTGTCGAATAAAAACATATCAGGTATTAAAAAAACATATTACAAAGTTCATGCAAAAATAAAAAGTTATTCAAATATATCCGTCACGTATGCTATTAATTCAAAAGAATGATTTCTTATTTTTAAAAAGATTATTGAAAGTTTTAATCAGTACCTGCCACTGAATTGAATGAAATCAGCATTAGGAGAGGTAAGATTAAGACGGATACATAGATTTCACGAGATAACGTGATTCTCTGCCTTTTATGGGTCTCTACAACTGTCTTTATCGAACCTTTACAACAAAATTCTGCATTTTTCTAATAGCATAGACTCACCGTGAACCGTTAGGTTTACTCTCTTGCTGAGACCCAGGCCTACACCATTTTGGGCATGACACATGTACCACCCATGATCAGGTTCTTGTGCGTCATGAATTGTCAGACTTCCATTCTCGTCGACCTGGTAATGCCCAATTTCATCCGTAAGGGCATTCAGTGGTTTATAGTCATTCGAACCTTTCAAGTAGATCAAAAAGGAAAAATGAAATGAACATGTGCGTATTCAGCAATGATTATAATTAAAATATTAAATAGTATATTTCTCTTGTGAAGATGAAATCCTCCTGCCAATTATATTTTGCATTTGAAAACTTAAACGTGTAACGAAGTGATTCAGATACGTGTTCTTTTCAAAAAGAATTATAATTATTATTTAGAAACGAGAGAAGTGAAGTAATTATTTCTTTAATAAATCGGGAAACACTGAAATTGGTTCCTTTCTTCCTTTGATGAACATACAGGAAAAACATAAACTATTGAAAATTATAATTTATTCCTAATTAAAAATGATTTAGTGATATTTAGTGACGACTTAAATTTTGCAAACATATATCTTGGGAATGAATTGCAGATACATGAATTGCCAACCGACAGGTACTGGAATTTATAGGATTTCTCAACATCCCCTTGTGTTAATTACTGACTGAGATTTTAATAAATTTTATTTGAAATATCAGTATTTGTAAGCAGTGCAAATAAATCAAAAATAGCACAAATATTGGTATATCCTTTGAACCGCATTAACTTTAGAATAGAAACATTATAAAAGTATGCAGCCAAACATCGGGCAGAGGGCATATTTATTACCGGTATCCTTAGTCCATGTTATGCTAGGTTCAGGAGTTCCAGTTGCCAAGCAATCCACGGTCACACTCTGCTGAAGAATCACAAAGGCATTTTGTGGTTCCCTTACCCATCTAGGCGGTACTATAAAGCAATAAGATTACTTAAACATTAAAATACTCAACAATCAAAATAGCATGATATGTTACATGGTTGTGCAATGATGCTCTACGATCTTCTAATACAAACAATATATATTCAGAAAAATATTCATTACACCGTTCAACGTACCAAACATTCACTAACTTGGTTTATTGATCACAAATCATCTTTAAATATTATATACAAAGTAATGTAATTATATATTTATATATTCATAGGTCAAAACACTGTACAGTCACAAAATTGAGGTATGATCATCATTGTGTCAAAATATCGATGTTACAATATTTTAATATGTCACACAACAATAAACTTTTTAACTACATAGATAAAAGCAAATAAAACAATGTTACCATCAACGTAAAGTTCCGCTGTAAACCTATCCGTTGCAGCCGCATTACTGGCCTGGCATGTGTAGTTGCCTTTATGAACTGGACCAGCATCCGGGATACTTAAAGAGCTCATATAAGATGTGTGCGTCTGCGAGAAAACAATACATATATATACTTGATAATTTTCGTCTCTACTAATGATCACCAGCAAAAAAAATCCCCATTTTTATGTCACTCACAGTTGTATTGAAATTCGTTGAATATAACTTGTTTGTATTCTAAATAATATAACCTTAATTATGACTGTCAGACAAACCTTTTAAACGGACTGTTTACATATTTTTAATCACTTTCACATAAACGACTTACATTTCTTTACATTTTAAGATACAATTGTGAAATTAATTATAGCATAATTCTAATGTTAAAAAATAAGACAAATTCAACCCATTTTTGTTCCGAGTTAGGGCCTAATTTAAATGTTGTGTGCGTAGTTGATTAGGAAGTAATCAGAAAGAAATAAACAAAACCAGCATGAGCATCCTGGAAAACAATCGGTACTAGCATTTAACTGTATTCAGAAGCATGTACACAGATTTATTTCCTGGAAGAAACCTCATTTTCCTGAATACAGCACCACGTGTGTGCAAAACAGTATCATCATCATCAACCAATTTGATTTAAGTTGAGATCCTCGACAAAAGTGAGATATGATGAAAGAGCATGTCCTGTTTACGTTTGATATTTCTGCACTCCTATTTGATAAAGCAATTTTAGAGGTATCAGTAGCAACGCTTTGTTCTGAATGACACATTTTTTGCATTTTGCAGTATGCAATGTGTACTGTGTGAAACAAACGGTCAACAGAACTTGACATCGTATAGGTCGTGCCTGTCAGATCTACATCCTGATAAGCAGATCTCGATTGAAATTGGATTGAAGATCTAACCAACTGTTCTCAAACTGCGCATGTTACACATCGGTCTGGATAATTTCGCTTTCAGGACCTCAGAAGCTAATGTGCATGCGTTAACATTAACTTTCTTCTAAGATGGATAAGGCCCAAACTAGAAGATTTCTTCATTTTTCCAATACCAAATATTTACTATGATGCAACTGACAACTGTGTAATTAACGAAATGTTCATAATTTTATCAAACAATTTTAAGTCCAAAACGTTTTTCATCTAGTTTTCTATAACAAATTTCATAACAAAATATGTAAAATGACCCTTCAATATAGGTTTCGTAAACAGAAAAATATATAGAAGAAACAGACAGACAGACAAACAGGATTTTTGTTGATTCTCTCTCTCTCTCTCCCTCTCTCTCTCTCTCTCTCTCTCTCTCTCTCTCTCTCTCTCTCTCTCTCTCTCTCTCTCTCTGGCTGCTATTTAGAATCATAAAATGCAATCATACTGCCTTGTTTTTTCTTTAACATTTTGCATCTGAAAAAGATCTAGATCCATGTGTATCACAAATGTGAAGCATATCAAATGTTTCTATAAGATCAATACCTGTGTGATTATTCCCATACCAGGTGGAATTTGTTTACCATCTTTCAACCATGTGATATTTATGGGCAAGTCTCCACTGCTGACAACACAATTAATCATCACTCTATCCCCCTGTTCCTTCCTTGGAAGTGAAAAAGAATCAATTCGTGGAGGTTCTTAAAAAGAACAAAACACAAAAGTTTGCCGACATTCATGCAAAAATGTAAGAAAGGTAAACTATTCAACACTTAATGCAAATTAGAGAACAAATGTGGAACTGTTAGCATCAAAAATATGCTACTATAATGCTTATATATATATATATATATATATATATATATATATATATATATATATAATATATATATATATATATATATATATATATACTGCATATATATATATACCTTGTATTAGCATCCATTTTCTTGTAGTACTTATTATCTCTTGGATCTTCCTACTGAATATTACATTTATTTTTCACAAATATATGTATATAAACACATGAATATTTAAGTCACACTAAACTGTTTAATGCAACAAATACACTAGCCGAAGTTAAGATATGTTTCAACAAAAAGTTTCTTTTAAATAAGCTTACCAAGGTACATTAATTCATCACCTTATTAACGGAAATACCCACGTAATTTTCAAATATATGAAAATATGTGAATATGAAAGAAAGATATTGCGTTTTAATCTACTTAACGTGTTCACTATCTCAGTTATGACGTTGTTATTGATATAATTATACCTACGCTTTAAGAACTGAACTTATATTTTACTGGGCTCGTGAGGTCATGAAGCTTCAAAAATCGATTACACACTAAATAACAGGCCGTAACAAGGCGAAGGTCTTCCATGCAGTGTCTAGGGAATTTTCAAGCTTTATGACCAGGAATACTTGAAATTATGAAGTTCAATTCTTATATCTAACAACAGTTAGGAAAATAATAACGAATCTCAAGAAATAATAACATAGCTATATTGTAGTGATTGCTTTACAAATACGTTCAAAGAACTAATGCATAATTAATTATTTTCTGGTGTTATGAACTAATAATTCCTAGTTTTGTACTCCAAAATAATATGATATAAACTAACCTAAATGCTTATTACAAAGGCTTAGTAAAAATATATACTGGTAATTAATAATTAATGAAACCGTGACTAGAAATAAATGTAGAACAAAATGACTGGCCCCAACCTAACACTTCTACAAAGACACTTCTACTCATGCTGATTTCCTGGGAATTCAGAGCCGTACAAATGTAAATCCCGGCATCTTGGGGCTTCTGTACTTTGGTAATGGTAAGAGTTCCGTTTACAACCCTTTGGAGGTGGGTGCTGGGTAATTCACTCTCACCTTCAATAAAATACGTCCTCATATGAAACATAAATAAAACTCTCATAGGGCAAGGTAACTAATTATATTCTTTACAACAAAGTGATTTGACAAGCATGGCACGGGTGTAGGCCATTCTTATTCATGGAATTTTCTCTACTGATAATATACAATGTATGCACTTACCATGACTATGTAATTTCAGAACGCAATAGTCGTGTCTCATGATAAAACTACCATGACTATGTAATTTCAGAAAACGATAGTCATGCCTCATGACCAAACAACCATGACTGTCTATAATTTCAGAAAACAATAGTCATGTCTCATGACCAAATAACCATGACTATGTAATTTCAGAAAACAATAGTCATGTCTCATGACAGAACAACTATGACTGTCTATGCTATATGTAGGACTGATAGCTACATTGTATGCAACAATGCAAGCCCCTGTGTTTGGATGCAAGGCATTTTTTTATCACCAAAGCAATTTGTTAACCTGATCCGACCAAATTAATATGAATGTCCACATCTGATCAACTATACAAAAGAAATGTTAGAATTTACATATTCAAATACTGACGCAGAGAAATTCATTTCATGCCCTCATAAAATATTGATCGTCCACTTCAAACAATCTCATTGTTTTTTGTTGCTTTTGTCACTAAACACTTTGTTTCAAAGATATTTTTAAAATAGTTTGCTGACCAAATCACTAGTACAGCTGTCTCTATTTTATAAATCTTCTAAAGACTAGTAATTTATTTGCAGACTTAAAATAAAGTATTATCACATCAAATCATTACACAATGCATGAACGAGGCTTCCATTTAATGACTTACCAACACGTAAAAAAACATTTTGTGTTCCTTTATAGCGATATCTGTCCATGTGCGCACAAGCGCGCGCGCGCGCGCGTGTGTGTGCGTGCGTGCGCGTGAGTGTGACAGAGAGAAATAGAGAGAGAAAGATGCACTCAGTAACTACATAATGACTACAGCTGCTTGTGTAACTGGTATAGGTGAAAATCCATGCTAATTCTCAAACATCAAACTCCAAAGAATAATTAATCATATATTGCTTTATTCTACAACATCCATAATTGGCGTTAAAATCAATCCTAGAAAGACTAAATTATAGACGTAGCTAGTGTCTGGTTTCATCGTCAGTTATAAAAAGAATTAAACATTTCTAAACATTCATAGTCACAATTATACACTGTATACATATATATTATATATTATATATTCTATGCATACCCATTGTATACTATACATTATATACATACCTATTCTGTATTATATATAGTAAAAAACATATTGTATATTATATATTGTATGCATACCCATTGTATACTACACGTTATATACATACCTATTGTGTATTATATATTGTACAAAACACATATTGTATATTATACATTGTAGACATACCTATTGTATATTATATATTGTGCACATATTGTATAGTATATATTGTATACATAAATATTGTATACAGTATTATGTATTGTACACATAAACATTGTATATTGTGTATTGTATAAACACATACTGTATGAACAAATGCAGTCATGAGAAAAAGTCACACATGGACGGAGTACTAGAATTAGAAACTTTAGTTCTAACATCAGCGGTTTTCTATGTAGCGAAAAATGTTCTAGTTCTAATTGACAGATGAATTCTGTTTTAGCTTCTCAACACCGTCAATCTAACTCTCTGGCTGGGACTAATTAACTGTACAAGTATCGACAGATTCTGGCTGGGACTAATTAACTGTACAAGTATCGACAGATTCTGGCTGGGACTAATTAAATGTACAAGTATCGACAGATTCTGAGAAGATGAAGAGATTAACCATATTTTGCGGGGTGATGATGTATTAAGAAAGTGATTCAATTGCAATTCACAAATTTCCCACAAAAACAAAAAAAATACCTGGTAATAATATAATTGTCCCTTTTTACTATCGAAATAAATATCATACTCCTTTTAACATCTTTATTTAAATAAAACTTGATGCAACAAAAATACTGCACACCCTTTTAGATTCACTCTCCAGCTAGCTACAATGTCATGCAAAGTACGAATAGCGTCAAGAAAAAGGGGAGTAATTCATTATTTTCAACTGCATTGTTCTTTGACAGACTACAAATAAAAGTGGACTTCCTGACTTCTACCTATTGACACGATCTTTAATCATAAAGTGTTTGTTTGAAGCTTCCACTAAGTTTAACATTTTCACCTTCAGGACAATTAATAACTTGAAAATAAATCAAACTGGACTTTTGTTAAATTTTTGCAATCATTTGGCAGATCTATCTTACACAGCCCGCGGTAGTTCACACAGTCAAAGCTCACAGAAGAAAAACTTTACGTATTTGTATTTTCGTTAATTGCCACTGTTTCTTTGAAATTTAGACAGTTATAGAAAAGAGATATAATAAATAAATTAACAACTCAGTAATATTTATAAACAATAAGAAAACAGACCCGGATTGATTTTATTCACTATTTTGTTTTTCATCTTTGTGTATATATTGTACATATAGATGATGTTCTTGTCTTCCACTAGCTTTGGAAGAAAATAACAACAGAAGTACTTAAACGTTAAATGATATCCAACTACAAACTGAATATAATTTATTTAATTGCTTACTATGATTATGTGATGGACATAATAAGGAAAATACAGATTACGATTTGATGGGATTACGAATCAAACAAGACATATAAATGTGGACCAATTAAAGGCAATTACTAATTACCATCTATTGTATATTTAATACAGTCTCCACATCATTCATATAGTTACAATGTTTGTTTACTCCTTGTGTAACAATGAATAATGTTGTGAACAATCTCGGTTCATAAACTTTGATGTTAGCAAGTTTGAGCGGGAAAGAATAACGTCACATAACATGGCGTGATTCCGTGTGTGTGTGTGTGTGTGTGTGTGTGTGTGTGTGTGTGTGTGTGTGTACAATGCCTGCCTCTAAGAAAAGTAAAATAATCAACTTTTCAGCTGATTTACCTTTTCTCCAGATTATTCGACTCACTGGGTACCCACTGACATAACAATGGATTGACAATTCTTCATTAGCTATCGCTGTGATATTTTTCATTTCCTTTACAAACGGCTTGCCTGAAATGCAAGGAAAGTTATTGGCGAAAATAATTTCTTTAGAATAATGTCTTACTTTCCTACACTGCTAGCTAAGTTTCTTTTGACAATAACCAAGGTAATATTTCATCTACAACTTATAAGATCTGCGACAAGCTGTAATACGTCTTTGCTCAGCCAACCACTAAAATGTAAACTCTCATACTTGCACAGTATACACTGTATCCACTTTTATCAAATTTCTCTTTTTTGTTTCGATAAATAACAAATTTCGAGGCATTTAACAGAGAACTTGCTGCAAATTGTTTCTACTAAGCAAACAGAGTTATCTCCCATCATGCTCTTAATTGAAGATTTTATGCCTATTTCGAGAGCATGAAAATTACACATCGTTTATAATAATAAAGTTTACCTCAATAAATTCTGATCTCTTCACTCTTTATACAGGATATAAAACAACCACTGACTGTCAATCAAATATTTAATGAAAGAGTGAAGTATCCATATGGAAATAATATGTACAGATCATACACTACTTAAATAAGTCGAAAACATTAATGTATAATGAAGTGAATTTGGTATGTATTGCTATCTCGATGGCCTGTTCATAGTTGTAAAGTCTATATGTACATCAACATGGAATTAAGTAAGTAGCGCTTTCTCGAAGGTATGTTAATGACTCGATAATTCGTTCATAATCGTAAAGTCTACATATATATTACTGTGAATTAAATGAGAAGAAACGCTTTCTAGATGATATGTTAATAACTCGATAATGCGTTCATAATTGTAAAGTCTACATATTTATTACCGTGGAATTAAACGGTAAGTAACGCTTTCTAATAACTCGGTGATCTGTTCATAATTGTAAATTCCATATGTATCCTACAATGGGAAAGAAAACGGAAAGTAACGCTATTTCGATTATCTAATGTCAACATGTATAGTTCCATATAATGAAACGTTAAGTATCGCTATCTCAATGATTTAGTCATAACTTAGCAGCTACACATATATTACCATGGAATTCAACGAGATGTAATGTTATTTCGATGATTTATTCATAACTGTAACGGCTACATGTATATCGCAATGGGGGAAAATCATGGAAAAACGGCAATTATCGCATCTCATGACCTGTCAGTAATGTTCTGAAAACAGTAAACATTATATTCCTTAATACAGGATTTTCATCGTATTGTATCCAGGTGGAAAATTGTGTTTTGATGTAAATTTTGGAACAATGAAGAACGAATACGGATTATTAATCACATAACAGATTCATTACGTCTTCACCGCACACGGATTACAAAAAATGTACAGGTAATTAAAATTATTTCCTCCCATATTGGTGACCTATGACTGATTCGGTGTGCAAGCCGAGTAATCCGTCAGAGAAACAAAATTAAATTTCTGGGTCAATATCTGTGATCAAAACTTGAGTGCAAAAACTAGCACGAAAACTTGTTCTGTGCATTCTATCAGTCAGTTAAATGTATTACCCAATTAACTGCGCAATGTTTGGAATTAGCGTCAAGGCATCATGGCGCAAATGTTCTTGTGATTTCTTCTCGAAACACCATATTTTACTGCATAAAATACAAAGCAGATTATAAGTTAGATATATAATTGTTACTGTGCTCAGACTCAGAAAGATCAGTCATGACAAATAAGGTAATAATTAGTGCACGATAAGTTCTTTACAGCTTATGATGGTAAGGCGACCACCAACTAATAGCAGTCAGAACGGTTGGAATTATCCTAATCACAATACTAGTCCTGGCTGATGTGATACCATAATAATACTATGTAATAAAAAAATATCATCCGTTTTCTTAATAGCTACTGTTTAAATTTCAATACAGTCGCTTCTTCCTCAAACAAAACTAGAATGCTTAGTTTCATCGTTAATGTCGTTGTCCTACACCTTTGTTTACTTTTACAGTATCGTTCATTGTACAGTCTCACACGACTTTTCGTTATTATCCTTGAGTTTGACAAATTCTTTTACAAATGGTTTTCGAGTTGAAAAATGGTACGATGATTAAAAGCCGTTTCAGACAGGAAATCGTAGATTGTAATGTACTATTGATTACTGCATTTGACAAAACAGACTGCACGGGATCAGATAACATTTTCTAAATCCTATACTGTTATTGGTTCTTTTTTCTCCTGCCAATATATCAGAATGGTGGTTTTAACATAATGATTGATGAGATAATGCGTTTAGTGAAATTGATCATGAATATTCGATAACTTTCTTTGAAAATAAGAGTAATAGGATGGTGGATCTGTCTAATGGATGTGGGTTAAGACTACTAAATTTAAGTGTAATTTAAATGATTAAAAGCACGAAATAAAAACTATTTCCTGACATTCTCCGAAAATAATGGGTCCCGACTGACAAAGGTATAAAAGTACCGGAAGCTGTACTATTTAGACTGCGAATTTATTGGACACATGTTCGACGGCAAATGGGGAGTACATTCGATCAAATACTATTCATGTATGTACATAGAGAGACAGAAGTCATAAAACAAGGTCTGTAGCTAGAAAAGCTACACTGTGCACAAACAATATTGGTTTCATTATTGATTCATTTCAATTACGACAACAAAAATGTCCCCTCCTCACTATCACACGCAGTTTTAGTTACATCTGAAAGTACGAACACACAAGGCAAATAAATACGATAACGGCATTCCGAACCTCCACAGTTTAGATTAAGACACTTAAAATCTAGGCTGACAATTTTTGCAGCAGTGTTTTCGTAGTAATTGCTCTCTGCGTGTTCCTTTTTAATCATATAAAGATTGTTATGATGCTTTATGCATTTTGGATGGTTATGACATATATATTTTAAGAAAACTTAAGTATTCCATTGTACATTTAGCTACTGGGCACAATCTTCAGTGACGTGTGATACTCAAAACATTTATTATCGCAGTACAATTGGCCATAGAGAAAATAACTTGGTGCCATGCTTTATTTCAAACTATATATATATATATATATATATATATATATATATATATATATATATATATATATATATATATATATAAAGAATTATAAATATATACCAAACAGAACAGAAAGTGCTATCCCTGGATTCTGTAGAAGAATGCTTGATAATAGTAGGCAGAATTAATAATTTAATACAAATAATATTATCATACAGGTTAGAGAATTTTAATTCGTACTCTACGGAGATTCGAACCCAGGTCCGCGAGTAAACGGCACCCATCGCCTTGCCTGCACACACCAGCCCATATCCCGTCACGACTAAGCACGCATCACCAAAAAATGATGGCACTGAATCGGTGTTATATGAACTCGTGTGTAGCAGACACACTCGCATGACGACCCAGTAATTAATTCTCTAACCTGTATGATAATATTATTTGTATTAAATTATTAATTCTGCCTACTATTTTCAAGCATTCTTCTATAGAATCCAGGGATAGCACTTTCTGTTCTGTTTGGTATATATTTATAATTCTTTGTAATAAAAATTCCTATATACCTTGATTTCTTTCATAGGAATCTGGAACGACTGTGTATATATATGAGAGTTAATTACTGGGTCGTCATGCGAGTGTGTCTGCTACACACGAGTTCATATAACACCGATTCAGTGCCATCATTTTTTGGTGATGCGTGCTTAGTCGTGACGGGATATGGGCTGGTGTGTGCAGGCAAGGCGATGGGTGCCGTTTACTCGCGGACCTAGGTTTCGAATCTCCGTAGAGTACGAATTAAAATTCTCTAACCTGTATAATAATTTTAATTGTATTAAATTATATATATATATATATATATATATATATATATATATATATATATAAACACACGATATTTTTCATCCACGAACTTTATTTGTAAATGTGAATTTGCCCAACAGTGTTGAGTGCTGAGCTGTCTAGAGTAATGCTGAAAATGAAAACAACTACCACTAAAAACCAAGAAGCCTCGCCATGCATGATCAATAAATTTTATATGTAACTAGAACAAGAAAAATATATCAACATAATGTATTTTTTCGTAGGCGGAGATACTCAAAACTTACTTTTCCAGTCTATATAACTAAAATGGAGACGGTATACATTAAATATAGCTTAATGCAGAAACTAAAAGCCATGACAACGTGAAAGGACTAGGGTACGCATGCCCATAACAAAAACTGATAATATAAGGTTGTCATAAGTCCAAACAATCAGGACCCACCACACAATGCGGTCACTAACTTGACACGCGACAATTCCTCCAAAAAAAGAAACAGTACAAGCAAGTATTAACAACTCACTCGTAAACTAGTCACTATAAAGTGATTAAACTCCAAACCATCAGGCCCTGTCGCATAAGCTGATATTGATTGCAAGATACCAAAACTCAAAACAAGGCTTACGATTTCAGGACAGACTCTTTACAATACCAACATTAACTTCAACCACAAATACAGAGCTTTTACTTCGAAATTATTTTCCAACTTTTTATCCAAGTGTAACAAGACACATTCCAACTTTGGCAATAAAAATCAAAATTACAACCTGGACCAATTGGAACCCTCCAACAAGACAGCAGCGCCTTCTCTGTCTTCTTCTCCTCCCTTGCCTTGTCCAGACAAGAGAAATGAGTAAAGCGTCGGATGGAGGTTACTGTTTCTCACCCGACGAGTAAATAAATAGGGTGCGGTGAGCACGCTTAAATCCCCGAAATGAGTGTTTTTACACTCAAATTAAGGGTAAAATCTTGTTCAGTGGCGGCTCCACTCCCATTCAACAAGTCGACGTTCATGGCCAAATGGTCGCAGACGTCGAAACTCTAAGATCAGTCAGATTGGGGTTAGTACGCTTCAAGGTAAAAAAGCACAAGACAAAGAGATCGCTCTGATGAATTTACGCTGGCTGTGTTTTTGGATTTTTAACGTAGCTTTAACAATTTTGTGTCATATCGCTACGATGTCTGCAGTGTGGCAGTTTATAGTGACGTCCAGCACTGGGGCATCATACCGCAGACATGTAGCGTCATGTCCCACCCAGTAACATTATCCTGACATCAGGCCGACAAGTCCTAACACTAACCTGTTAATGCTGAGCACCAAGCTGTTAATACCATTTTTTAAGTCTTTTGTGTGACTCGGCCGGAGTTCGAACCTGCGACCCCCACATCCGAATCCGACGCTCTGACCACTTAGGCCACCGGAGCGGTCATTTATGCCAACTGGGACTAGCACTTTTTATGGTAAATAGAGACCCAATTAAGTTTTATGACCATGGATGATTCAGTTTCAGAAAGAACAAAGGTTTCTCTAACGCGTTCCGGAAATACCAATAATTACAATGAGAGCGCCTTCAGAGAAGTGATGCTCATATTCTGTCTTAAGTTCGCTGGTGGAAACAATAGTTTATTATGATATTTTAATGTTCACGCCAGATAAAACAACTGTTCAAAATTATAATGTAGCCCATATATAACGTTCTTGCATTTTCACTAGTGAAATTTTGTCACGCTGAGATCTGGTAATACAGAGAGTCAATAGAAGAATTACAATGGCAGTGTACAGTGACGTAACACATTATATACATTTATTGTGATTTCGCAAAAACATTTGAGTCTTGTCTTCGCTTGAGAATCATTTGAAAATAATTTGACAAGGGGTTGCTAAAGTCATTGTTGGTATGACTTCGTTAAATAGTTTCTTAGTTACATGGTTAGCAATAACCCTACTCAGTGAAAAACTTACATGAACTCCATGCAATCGCCTTTCCCGGTGTCATTCTATACCAGTTCATAAACCATATAGCTAATAATGCTGAGCTGGCCTTCCAAAAGCAGTCATATTAGTTAAAACACAAACCGAATGACCCTCCAGTACGAACAGGCTTCTTCCAAAGTCAGCCACTTGTAAGGTGTACGAAAATGGTTTTAAAAATACCGGCTTTGTTGCAACGGTATTTACATAATATTGCAACCATGTTTACCTAACGTTGTAACGACATTCAAATTCCTGTATGACGATACACTGCGGTTGTTCCAACTGTATATATTATCATTTCGACGGTATATTTCATCGTTGCAGTCATAATATTACTGTTATGATTATAATTTTTCATCGTCGCAACGCTAAAATTATATTTTATGGCTGCAACGGTAATGAGTACCTTTGTACGCTAAAATTATATTTTACGGCTGCAACGGTAATGAGTACCTTTGTACGCTAAAATGATATTATATGGCTGCAACGGTAATGAGTACCTTTGTACGCTAAAATTATATTTTACGGCTGCAACGGTAATGAGCACCTTTGTACGCTAAAACTATATTTTATGACTGCAACGGTAATGAGCACCTTTGTACATTTGAAATTATATTTTACGGCTGCAACGGTAATGAGCACCTTTGTACGCTAAAATTATATTTTACGGCTGCAACGGTAATAAGTACCTTTGTACGCTAAAATTATATTTTACGGCTGCAACGGTAATGAGTACCTTTCTACGCTAAAATTACAGCTGCAACTGTAAGATAAACCAGGAAACAACAATGAAACTTTATTGTTGCAACAGCATTTGAATATGGATGCAGCGAAAGGTGAAATTAGTTGCAATTCTATATGGATACCATTACAACACCATTTCAACGATACCATTGTGTAAAATGCAGTAACAACAGTGTTTATTATCGTTGCAACGACGTAAGTTACCGTTGCAACAACAAAATTTAGGGCTGCAACCAGAATTGGATACTATTGCAACGGTATAGATCAGGGGTCTTAAACTCAAACCACCCTGAGGGCCGCATGAGGGTATTTCCGATGGCCCAAGGGCCACACCACCTTTGTTATCTCTCATAACACCTTTTGATGCCAATCATTTTTGCGGGCCACAGCATATGGCTTGGCGGGCCGCGTGTTTGAGACCCCTGGTATAGATGGTATGGACCCTACTGGCACACTATGCACTGGAGTATCAGGTTACAGAACGGACGTACAGGCGAACAGACAAGGTTAATACTATATTCCCCTACCACCGTAATGGTGAGACATAAAAAATGAAAATAGAAGAAACTTAAAGCAACTGTGGAATATAAATTTCAGGTCTACGCGAATAAATCAAATCTACGTCTACAAAATGGACGTTTTTACCAATTTTTGTTCTATTGAAGCTATACAGAAATATAAGAAAAAGGAAACCTCACTCTGTCAGTAGTACTATCTCTCTCTCTCTCTCTCTCTCTCTCTCTCTCTCTCTCTCTCTCTCTCTCTCTCTCTCAGCCCCTTTTTCTAAACCACTTATATATTTGTATTGTTTTCATTAAATATTCTACCTTTATAAAAACAATAATTAACGACAATCTGGTGAAACAAATCACTAACTGTGTTTAGAAGTATTTCGACATATTCAGTGTTCAGTTTATTTGCATCCATTTGTGATCGATCTTAAACCAGTCCATCCGGATTACTGAATATCAACATTAAGGTTATTACAATTCTCCATTTTTAAGTGTAATGACAATTCTGGGGTTTTATTCAGGAAAGTATATTAATTTATTTACTGGCATGTTTCTTGAAAAATACACCTTTGTAAGGCAATATGATTACAACAAATGTAAGAATAATGATATAGGCACGTGTTCATAGTGAAATTAGCTTAAGGGAATAGCTGTGTTTGGTCTCCCCTGTAACCTTAAATCCCAGTGGCTGCTGAGTTTGGCATATGGTCTATTTGTTATTACCTAGCTGGAAAGATACTATTGCAGTGTTGCGTGATCTGGAGAGAATTGTTTTCGTCATTTGTCTGATCTGCCTTTGTTCTGGCGCTCTGGTTATTTCCGCGAAATATGTAGTTGTTTAAATGGAATCACAAACTTTTTTTTCGCAAAATAATTTTAGAATATTTTTCCAATTGTGATCGGTGACTGATTTCTTCTCTATTTTCTTTCCAGTTTTCATGGCACGTATGCTATTTATTTTTTGCAACATTTCTCATTTTCTCTGGTAAAGAAAGCTTTTTTCTGACATACTTTATATCTTATACATATATAGTTTTATTGCGCAATAATTTATAAAATTCTATTTAGAACAAAGACACTGAAAATCCTATATCTATCTAACCTAGCAACTTTTCAATGCTATTTCATCATCTCATTTTAATGTATACTGTACTTTCCATTCAATTATTTCTTTTAATCGAAAATATCGTTTCACTTTCTTCTTAAGAGGTCGTCGAAAGAAATAGCCTTATGTACATGAGTCACACTCACTCAATAAAGATGCATTATTATCAGTGATAGTAGTAGTATAAGCAACAAACAAGAGATGATAAATGGCGAATTGGGGTTACAAGTTGGCATATTCATAACCCGTATCAAAATTGACTATCTGGAATGCTGTATCAATCTGCATGTGCTTCCTATGCAAATAAGAGTTCTTATTACCATGACCTTCACATTGATTCTCGCGTGTCACATACAAAATGTTAGTCATGCGTAAACAATGACGATATCTTAATTGCACAACCATGTCATATCCCACCGTCAATTAATGCACAAACACTTGCACATTCACGCGTCTGCCGCGTTAATGTCAAAACTGGTCATTATCTGCAAGGTGTTACGGAATAGCATATGCTTCGTTGCCATCAATCAGTGATACAGTCATTACAGAGTGGAAATGATTTGCTTCAAAAGCATTAGTCCCTTCAAGCGAACGGCTCTTACAGAAGATTAGGTCTTGATATGTATTTCCAATGCAAGCAATAATCAATCAATAAACAAGTTATTATCGTGCATTAAATGTAATATC
>JAECUM010010858.1:0-57211 GCA_016617855.1 Megalonaias nervosa | reverse complement strand
GATATTTTACATGAATCTATATGTCCTAAAAAAAAGATTCTCTTCCGGCTGATTTAAACCTCAGAAAAAACGAAAACTAAATACAAATAACAATAATCTTAGTTAAATCTAATTACAAAACTATTATATAAACGGCTGAATTTACACATCCCATCCATACCATGCTTGAATAAAACAATACCGTCTAGTTTCCACGAACATTTTTGCAACTTTAATGCTGAATAAGATTCTCAGATATATGCAAACATAAAATTCATAAATTACCGAACAAGAAACCTCTGTTTATTCCAAAAAGTGTAATGTGAAACTTTAACAAAAACGTAACCAAACTCCAAAAATTAGATCACGTACAGAAACAGTTCAAATTAGTAATCTGATTAACGTGCGGGTTCTACATATATAGTTCAAGAGGCGTGATATATTGCATAGGTAGAAAATATTAAACTTGGAAAAACCTAGGCCCAACCATGGGCCAACACATGCATATATATATATCACGTTGGTAGTACAACCACAGAACAACGCTATCCTGACTATTGTTTCTTTAACGTCGGAAAGTTATAACCGCTCAGCAACGTTGGCAGAACTAGTGCTTTTCCAATGTCAGCAGCTGAAGAATGTTCTGACGTTGGACCAGCATCATATACCCAACACCGACAATGCAATTATCTACTAACGTTGGCCCAGCGTAGGTGTGTATCTGGGCAGGACGCCATACAATGTAAATTAATTGCGCCCCATTGACTTTTATTGTCATATTATTCGTCGTTTTTAGCCTATTTATGAATGAAAATTTGAGTAAGAAGTGTCTTTTGTGTGCGGATGTTATACATGATATTTGTAAACAAAACAACACAAGACAGCCATAGACCGCTCCGGTGGCCAAGTGGTTAGAGCGTCCGCCTCGGATGCGGGAGGTCATCGGTTCAATCCCAGGCCGAGTCATACCAAAAACTTACAAAATGGTACTAACAGCTGCATCGCTTGGCGCTCAGCATTAAGAGGTTAGTATCCCGCTGTGGTAGAAATCTGTCGCTCTCTGGATCACCAGTCCTCAGACAGATACAGTGGTGTATCACTCCAGAAAAAGACTTATCCTAAAGAACCCGAGACAGCAAGACTAGGAGTAGTGTAGCCGAAGGAGTTTAGCTACATGACTGGTCGGCCTAGTGTCAGGATAATGTGACTGGGTAGGACATCATGCTACATGTCTGCGGCATGATGCCCCAGTGCCAGACATCACTATAAACTGCCACACTGCAGATATCGTAGCGATATGACTGAAACATTGTTATGGCTACGTTAAAAATTCCAAATCACACACACACACACACACACACACACACACACACACACACACACACAAGATAGCCATAACTATTACACTAATTCTCAACTGCATTGTAAATGAAAGCTTGTGAAGCAGTACAAACTTTTCACTCAGTCTTACAACAGGTTTCTCGTTATGTCTGAGCAATTTAAAGACTCAGGGACGGAACATACCATCAGGATATAGGCTTCACCACCAAATTATCATGCATCGATCAGAACAAGTGAGAGATGTCATAACGCCAAAGCGATTGACACATTTATCGTTTTTATATCCAACCGCTTCCATTTTAAAAGCAAGACTTACATAACTTTGGTGGAGAGATGTCTCACTTGGTTTCTGTGAGAAGAGAATCTGTCTGACATTATTCGTCCAATCTGACAGCTGTTAGAAAATCTTGTTTCCACAAGCTGTATGCTTAGAGAGAGAGAGAGAGAGAGAGAGAGAGAGAGAGAGAGAGAGAGAGAGAGAGAGAGAGAGAGAGAGAGAGAGAGAGAGAATATTGTACGAATCTATGTATCAACATTCAACACGCAATGAGGTATCGTGTCAGTGTATTAATATTCATCACACGACGAGGTAATGTACAATTTATTCAAAAGCTTTATTCCTTGTACCAAACAGAATCATAATCAGTACATAACATAATCTGAAAGCATAGCATCCGGAATAAAACAGCTGCCAATGGAAATCCATGGATGGCTGTAGATAGGACACTACCTAACCATCTATAAAGTATCTATGAGAATGGATCCTAGGACCAATCAAGGCCGTAGGGAGTACATTTACCTTGGGCCATTCCAGAACCTACTTTATTTACTCTCTTCACAGATGTTGAAGCTTCTGGAGAAGGTATCCAGTGCGGTCGCCCGTCAGGGAGCAGAGTTGAATCAAGATTCGGCTCTTTTCATTATCAATAAGTGGGATCTAGTTGACGTAAGCGATGACCAAAAGAGGGAAATGGAGCATCAAGTTCTAATCAAACTTAGACAAGTCTGGTCCTTCGTCAAACCAGAAAACATGTATCATACAAAGGTTAAATTGGTTAGTACTTAAATTTCATCTATTTAGTATAGTATTTTACCTTCCACACAGTAATAACAGTATATTTAAACAAGTTTTTTTTCGAATAGTAAATATACAAAGCATATATTGGCGGCATTGTTAAGCTTCGAAAGAAGAGGGAAAATATTAATGGAATCAGTTAGCAAGCAGAAAAGTGCTATATATTTACACAAACCTCCTGGTTAATTGAGTTAATCAGTTTTATTGCAAAAGCTGTAAATAAGTATGCACTACAAGGCTTGTGATTAACTATTCCGATTATTTACAAATTTGATCACTACCGTTCAGAATACTATATGGCTCTTTTACTGTACTCTTAAATACTAATTAATTGGATAAAACGAAAACTGAAAGAGCTAAATTCAAATGAACCACTGTGACTCAGTGGTTAGTGTGCTGGATTGGCGATCAAAAGGGCACAGGTTCGAATCCTACCATCGTATCAGCCCAGGTCATCTAAAGTAGTTTGTACTTGGTCAAGGCACTTCACACTAATAGCCAACTTGCGTTGCTGTACCGTGCCCCTCCCCAAACCAAAATGTTTCAGCAAACATCACCATTTATATTCTGGAAATAAACTCATATATATATATATATATATATATATATATATATATATATATATATATATATATATATATATATATATATATATATATATATATATATATATATATATATTCTTCTACAATGAAAGACATGAAACTTCAATTATGGAATACTTATAAAAGAATAAATTTCATCTTCTCTGTATAATTGTTCGTACATTGAATTAGCTTAGTCCATATTTTCAACACGTTCATTACTAAACTGCAGACAGAAAGATAAGATGCCTCTTTTCCTCAAAGTCTACAAAGATAGACAAGTCACTTGATTAAAAACTTCTTAGGGATGAAAATACTCTAATGTATTATGCCAACATTCTACGGTCTGTATTTTGAACATAAAAGATCAATGACGTGTATATATTTACATGTTTATCGTCGATACTATATATGTTTATTGACGTAATTATTATAAAAGCGGTTTTCTGTGACTTCTTTATTGAAGATCCTAGAGGGCTTGGGAACTCGTCCATCCAGCGACCAGGACAGAAGAAATCTTCAAAACAGGCTTTCCATATATGTGAAGGCTACAGCAAAACTAATGCTTGAAGAGCAATATCTGTATGAAAATTTTAACTTATTGGTAATGAATGCATCTTCCTGCAGTCCTAACGTTTCATTTACACTGTTTTTGATTTAATGGACTTTACCTTGCAACTCAAAATGATATCATGATTATATAATGATGGCATCGATGTCACGTGTTACCAAAATGAATCGTTACGCGCAAGGAGAGATTGGACGAAAATAACGCTGTTGCTACGTCTAACTGATATTAAATAATGAGAAAGAAAAATAAAATGCACATACAATTTTAATAACCGCAATAACAAAAATATAAATAAAATTCTCAACTCAAGGAAAGGTTTATGAAACCTTTGGGAAATTATTAGCTATTTTACGACATACGGTAAATCGGCTTTCTGTGGAAGAAAACCGAAGTGATCAAACTAAAAAAACATTAAGGCGATTTTCTTATCACTTCTATTTATGCAAGGTGGGATTGTGGACTACACGCAAGATTTTTACCTACCTCCTAAACTCAACATCTTGACAACTTGAAAAACTATATACCTCCAAAAAATCAAATGCTGTTACACTTTTACGAAAAATTGAACTCAGTTCAAATTACAATCAAGAACTACATTGGATTGACCTTATCAAGTAATTACCTCAAAATAAAGTAAAGTATAACGTTTTGGAACTATCTGTTAGACATTTAGCATATTTGTTGGTGTAGGTATTACTATCTAAAACTGTACAGTGAGGGAGCAGAGAATCTTACTGAGCTGCGATAGTGCATAGTGCCGATGTAATCTCAGTAACTGTATCATGTTGACAAGTGTCACCCGGCAACGGTCACTTCTCTTTATGTCTCTGACAGAGATAATTCGATGGGCCGGTACTCTTTCCCATTCTTTTCAATATACTGACACTTACATAGAAAATATACTTTCACCTAAGCGCAGCACAAGAAATGCACACAACCTATACACATTTAGGCAAGTTTGGATTGTTTGTACCCTTAAGTATGCAAATATATCATTTTTGAAAAAATCATGTACTACAATATTTCACAAAAGATCATCCTTAATGAAGTTTGTGCTTTCATCAGAGCTGTTGACGCCTTTATCAAATGAAGCAAAAGCATCCAAAATCCATATACTCAACGAATGTCCAACAAAAAGTAACTCTATCACATATCAAGACAATTAACCACTTTTTTCCAATCAGACAGCCTCAACATCTTTCGAGATAAAGAACTATATTTTCGGATGTATAAAGCAGACTCATGTCCCCATCTTTTTAAAAGTGAAACAAGGAAACATCACAAAATTCATGCGCAGCTCCAGATGTCTTTCTTGAACGTATATGGACTAAATAACAGGTCAATTGAACATGTTCAAGCCTCGACATATATTGTTAACTGAAAGTATCATTTGGGGCACCGTTTTCATGAATTAGGATTTTTTTTACGTGGTAGGTTAATTTTCATGAATAAAAATTCAAATGGCTGCCTCTGCCACATAATTGAGGCTTTATCACGGAAAAGGTCAATGATACTCTTCTCGTTTTCTTTTGAACATTAAAAAGTAATCCATTAGATATTTGATTCCCCTGCGGTCTTAGGCAATTCATGTTCTCGAGCAATATAAACGTCTTCTATTTTAACAAACGCCACATATTATTCATCTTATCCAGCATAAGTCACCTCTAAGAAAAGACTTATTGTAAAGTTAAATTATGTTATTCTAAAGGAGAACTGATTTAATATGTAACATATATTCTCAAAAAGTTCCCACTGCAAGTGATGTGCAACTGAGACCAAGTCAAGCAATTTCTTTCATTTTCAGTATTTTTGTATCAAGTATACATACAACATTCGCTTTGAGTGGCATACATCATGTACGAAAACAAAAGGGTGTAGGTAAAATAAATGCTGCTGCATACGTTACAGTTAATACATGATCACTGCAAGTTAATGCTGCTTAGATTTTATCTTGAAGCAGTTAGTCGAGGCAACTTGTTCCAAAAATTGAAATAGAACTACCTTAAGCCTTCAATATTTGTCCCAAACTTGAGTGAGCAATCTTTCCGTTATGTATTTTAATTCTATCACAGATGGCTGCTGAATTTTCTGGAGACTGCTCACGCCATAGTTGACCTTGGGAAAAAATGGCCAGAGTCATCTGTGTATAGAAAGGACCTGAAGGATAAACTGGGTACATATTACACTAAGTTACTGAAAGCAAACGAAGACGTGATGGCAAATATGGGAAATGAAAACAAGGCAAGAAAGAAAACCGCTGAGCAATTTCAGAATCAACTAAAGCAGAATCGAGAAATTTTGCAAAGAATTGAATTTAACGAGTCAGATGTTCCAGATATAGCCACTGAGAAAAATCGATCTTGGAGTCAGCGCATTGAAGCAATAGACCTGGTTATTTGCAAAAAGCTTGCTCCAGCACTTGCTGATACGATAGTTGTCAAAGATCTCTCAAAAGACCACCACGACAAAATTGTAAACATGTACAAAGGGGTTACATCAGTATTAGACAGCTTCCAGTCCCAGCTGGAAGTGTTTACGGGCAGCAAAAGCGACTCAATTGAAACTGGTAATCACTTTGGCACCTTTGGACCTCTTGTAACAGCTCTGGCCATTAGAGCTTTACCTCGAATTGTTCCGTTTGCTCTTTTGGCCGCTCCTTTAGCTCCTCTGCCACTAGTAATCATGTCCTTTGTTGAGGAATATAAGGAATACAAGGACGAAACGGAGAGCCGAAAGTTTAATTCTTACAGAGAGAAAAGGATGTACCTAAAGGATCGAACAGAATATATTCTCAACAAACTCTCCGACTGTAGAATAGAGACACTGACCAATTCAAAAATATTTATTTTCTTCTTCGGTGAAGCAGAGCACAAGAAACTGCAAGGTCAAATCGAGATCTTACTGGAATGCGTTAAAGAACTCAACAGTATCGATTTGCAGCAAAACTCTGAGGCACAAAAGAGGTTGAAAGCCATAATACTCAATACACTGGAGGCGTATGCCAAGGATATCATATACGGCGACCTAGATCAAAAGGACATAGAGTTTGTTCGCGACCCAAGGTCTGATAGGATTGAAATAGAAGGCGGCCAGCATCGTATATTTGAGGGCATCCTTACAAAACTGGATGAAGAAATAATGGTGGCCATAAAAGAGATTACTTGCATACGTCCCGATCTTTCAGCAGAGCAAAGCAGAAGTGACCTGCCGCAGAATCTAGATATCTACAGGGAGCCTTTCTTCCTAAGGTAAATCTGCATCAGATATCAATATGAACAATGATTATATCCACTGAGCAGATAGGGTGTTTACATATAACCGTTCCACATCAATAGAATGATTTCACCGACTGTGACAAGTGATATAAAACTATGCATTCATCTGTCTCAGACTGGTGTATATTCCTATTGTATCCTGGAATAGCAATTTTACATTTTCATGCGATACATAGTCTGATAAGACTAATATAGCTATATAAATATGCTAAAGGGAAAGATCCCCAGGAATTGGTCACGTAAAATGTTCAAGATTACAGGCACACAGTTCATTCCAGGCTTAATGACGTAAATATAATGTTTCCATTTTTCCGTGGGATGAAAAATTAAAAGATTATGAATCAGGAATATGAACGTTAAAGACAAGGGTTCAGAAGCTATATTTGCAGCAACTTTGCCAAAATCCAATATCTAGTTGATAAATAAATCGGTAGCAAATACGCTTCACAAATAAATAAAAAATGTTGTAAAGAGAACTATTCAGGTAATTATCCAGTATCATCTTGCAGATAAGTAATGTTTATAGGATTGACTGGTTTATACTAACCCTACTCCTTGCACCATGATGAAAACTAAAGTCAGATAAGAGCCTTAAAGTACTCAAATATATCCACTTCCCTGACAATATTGACAACGGATTTCTTGCATTTAATTTGATAATCAAAGCTAAACTGCCTCTTCTGAACGTGTTATTGATATTAAATTGGAAATTGGAAATATCAAGAAGCAAAAAAGAATCTCGATGCGGACAGACACGTAAGAAAGAGGCACTCAATATCGTCACGAATGGTATCGATAGGAAATGTAAAGTTGCATTATTCCTGAAAACGTTTCATCAAAAGTACTAATCAGCCCAGTAAAGCTTCCATCTGCCCAGTAAAGCTTCCATTTGACCAGTAAAGCTTCCATCTGACCAGTAAAGCTTCCATCTTACTTTTTTTCAATGCAACCATGTCTATTACAAATTTTACAGTTTGCGAGATTTAGTCACACTGTGACTCGAGCAAGATTTAATTTCTTATATCGAAGATCACCTTTAATAGTTGGAAAAACAATATTGATTAATACATGGTTATTGGTGAAAATGCAGTTAATTTAGATGTTCCATAATTCAACAAAGACACATTCTTTATCTTCCTTCTAGACAGCTGTCAAGGAAAGGAGATGAATGTCCAAACTTTATCAAGTTTTACGGATCGTGTTTCATCGTATCAGAGAATATGTACAAACTGTGGTTGGTGATGGAACGATGCCTTCTTTCCCTCAAGAATGTTATTTACAAGCAAATGACGCTCAGTAAACGCAGCATGTTCATCAAATTTGCTCTGGATGCCGCGTGTGGCCTCAAATTTCTACATGATAATGGTATTCTTCATCGTGACGTAAAACCATCCAATTTCTTGGTAAGCGTTCAATACGAACCTTATATTGTTTCACAAGAATATGTACAATTTGCATAGCTCTATTAAAAACGGAAGGACTACAGGAAACAAATTAACCTCATTAAGTAATGATTGCAGTGCTTTCGAGCAATTTGTTCTCGCAGTGTCAAAAATCTGCAAGTAAAGTTTGCGATAAAATACCATTCAATGATCTGATCAAACATCAAATTGGTCATATTTCCTTCTCTTCTTGACATGCGAATTTATATATATATATATATATATATATATATATATATATATATATATATATATATATATATATATATATATATATAAATCTATTCCGATGTGACAATTCGTTGGTACTTTATATTAGAGATTATTTTAAATAAAGACATAATTCCTGAGAGAAATAGAATCGATTTAAAAGTGTAACAATGAAAACTATTCATCTCGAACACCTAGGGTTTAAGTGCATTGATTCAGTTGGTTTGTAAGTTTGAAAGGCGTTTGTTTCTGAATGACCAGTATCTGTACTGGATACAAAAAACTGGACAGGGATCAATATGTGACAAATTAACAGTGTATAGATTTGAAGTAAATCGATAATAAAACAATACACGGTGACTTCTGTAATCTGTCCCTTGAAATAATCCGCACTGTTATCGAGGTGAGTGATTATTGCCTACGACTTCACAAACGTTTACAAGAAGCGTCTCAAAGTTGGAAGCATAAATGTTTTGATTGCCAAACAAATCGACTGCGGCTTTAAGTTGATAGTTGGAGAAACATCAATTGGCGCCATCTTTATCGTGTTCCATATACATTAGACACTTCTAATAAACTAGTTTCACTGATGTCGAGTATTCGTACCAAGGAATTCTGAATTATCGAGGTTCCGCTGTAATTATGGCACCAGTGCATGCAGCAGGAGCATCTCGATTTGGTCATGTCCATCCGTCCCGAGAAGCTTCTTAGCAAGATTGCGCAAAAACCATTCAAAGTACACAAATGAAATTGTGCCATTATATTTATATACCTTTCGAGTATATTTATATTTAGAATGAAATAACCTGGTTATTTTTCATTTCATTTCAGTAATTATTCTTTTCTTATTTGTATATATGGCCTGGGTAGATTTTCTGGCCATTATAGCATAAAAAACAAAGCAAAACCATTAAAACCTTTTTTGGGGGAGGGGGTGGAATTGGTTTACGAAACACCTTTAGGAAAGAACAGTATCACAGTACCTGTCTCATGACCTTTTCCTATCTAATGATGTTGAACTCTGATATAGCCATTTTTACTATTATATGATATGCCGTGGACCTGAGATGTCAAAATATCTGTAAGGATTAAAAGGTGACAGCCTGATTAAGAAAACTGGCAACTTACTTGCATTATCTCTTTTTGTGACCTTGAGGCTGTGAGTATTTAACTTACAGTCAAAATGTAGAAAAGTCATCTCGAGATAACGTAACCTCCCAGTCTCCCCGCTGATATAATCTTACTGATTGTACCCTACAGTGCTACAATTTCAATTAATATACTATGTATGATTCAATTTGTTTCCATAGTAACAAAAAAAAATAAAAAATAAAAAAAAAAAAAAAAAAAAAAAAAAATAAAAAAAAAAAAAACGAATGCGAGAAATCGTAAGCATAAACAACACCTATGCAACTTGTTTGATATGTGTATCAAGTTTATTTGAAATGTCTCAATGATTTGAGTTAAGAATCGGAAATGAATATTGGTCTATGCATGGAGTCTCTTTACCGATTGAATCAAACACTTGCACGAGTTATGGTCGAGACCCTTGTTTTCCCCTTTTTCCAAGAACATCTAGACAACAGTCGTTGTCAACTGGAGGTTCTAATAACGCGCCAAGACTATAAATAATTTTCCTCTAATGAATCAATGACCACAAAATATCGCAACTTCACATTTGCATGACAACTTCACCATTGCATGGCTTCTCCTTGTTAGGATTCCATAGAGTACTTCAATACTTAAATACCATAAAGTACAAATCATAACTCAAACACTCAATACGGGAACTATTTTCCTACTCTATCCCTGGTCAGTCGAAGAACGATTTTGAGCTTCACCTATATCCCATCACTACATTTACACTCATAGCAACAATAAAATTTGTCTCCTGATAATGGCACAACCCCTTCTCAGTTATTCCATTGTACAAAATATCAGTCCCTATCACAAATATTTCACTATGAAATACACGACCAATCAACACCTTTAGATTTAAATAGGAACTACTTGGCTCTGACCGGAACTTAGTTACGAGACTAAACCATGCCATCATAAAATCTCATGAATACTGCACTCTGTCACGTTTGCCCCCGGAAACTGGCCAATTACTCGGGCTGAGAAATATTTCCCCAAAAGCGACTTCCCAAAATCAATCAACCAAGGACTAAAATCTAATAAATCTATAAAATGGAGACGTAAGTACAAATGGCGCATACCCTAGATTAATTTCAATTGTTTTGGATAGACAGACCTATATACGGAGACAGTGACAACTTTATCTTCCCATCTTACACATTAGGGAGATTAAAAAAAACAAGAACCCCAAGTCCAGTCCAACTGCAAACTGCACAGACTTAGATCTGCCGTCGCATAATGCGCTGGCAGGTCTGGGTCTGTGCAGTTTGTTAGGAGTAATCAGTAGAACAACCAACATAGTCTGATCTGCATCCGCATTATGATGATCATAATGTTTGTTGTTGCAGTTTGACTGGACTTAATAGGCGATAACAATGAAATTACTGAACTTGAAAAATTGTGAATAATAAAACAAAAATCTGGATAACCAGTCTAACATGTACACCAAGTTTCATAGAGATATCTTAAAATGATATGTAGCTCTGCCATGGAAACAAATGACAGCGTGGATAACGGCTAGATGTATGGAAAGAAAAACAAACAAAAACATATTAAAAAAACTGAATGGTAACGTATACCAAAAAGGACATCTTGACCTCTAGTGAAATATGTCATTACATTTTCAAAGATACCTCGAGTTACGTTCTGGAAATAAAATTGTGGATACTAGATAGATGGATGCACAGGAAAAACAGAGAATATGTAAAGCTTGTAAAACTGAAGAACTGTGAATATCAAAAATTTTATGTGAACCACTTGTCAGACATGCGTACCAAGTTATATAAAGATAAGTTGAATGCTTTTAGAGCTGTGGTCCAGAAACGAAACATTTTAGACAGACAGAGGGCATACAGTAACTATATATCCCGTGTTACAAACTGGGTGTATAGCAAACAGTCTAAACTTGAATATCTTCAGTCCTTTAAAAGATTTACCTCTGCACCGATAAATGTGACCGACTTATATTTTCCCCATTTATGACCTTGACCTCAAGGCAAGGTTTATGGCTATGGTATGCACGACACTGTTTGATCATAACATAATTGGATGAAGTTCTCTTAAGATATCTTCAGTTTCTTTCCGTGACCTTGACACTGAGACGGAGAGCATGACTATGGTATGAGACACACCAGATAGGCATGATACCTCGGGAAATGATTCATGAAACTCTCTCTAATCATTATAAAGCAAATGTTAATGGACAGAGAGATAGATGGCGCCATAACAGAACACGCCAGACTTATGACGGGCATATAAAAATAATAGATACATTTAACAAAAATCCCACAAATAAATAAATAAATTTAACAAAAATCCCACAAAGTGGAAACTGCAATTTGGTAGGCATCTTTGTATGCATATGTAGATAACCTGGTAAGATTTTCATGCCATTTTAGCCCTTTTGTTTAAAATGTTGCACCTTTTATGGCATTAGACGTGTGATTTGCAGTGTTTAAGAAATACTAATCTAGTTTTAGTTATTGTATTTATTCTTTCAGGTAAACAAAACTGATAACAGTGTGATATGCGATGAAAGAAACATGATCGTGAAGATTTCTGATGTTGGAATATCAAGATATAGTCAGCAGGTAAGCAAAAGGGTCTGCGAATAGACTTCAACGTGAAGTTGTCTAAAGCTCAGTCGGTTGGCAAGAAAAGGTTGGTGAGGGAGAGCTAGTGGCAACAAAAATTAGGCATATTTGAATAAAGATGCCCATCACTTGTTGAGCCTCTCAAGAGCCTTAAGGGCCGGCCCACCCCCTCGTCGACCCGGGTCTCTATAGTGTCTTTACTTTTTTATTCTGAAGAAGTGTTTCGCCAAGGACATAGTTAATCAGAATGAAAGGTTACAATAGCAAGTGCAAGTGGTTAGTGGCTGGCGGGCCAGTAGATGTAAACGGTGTAGTTTGCCGCAGCCCGTTGTATCACAATATCGCCTTTGTCTAGCTAAGCTGCGCGGAACGTACAGGGAATAAGATGGAAAAATAGTATGCATCAAGTGGGAAATATATAGGTTGTTAGAACGGCCACTTCCTCCCTCACCCTCCAACACACACACACACACACACACACACACACACACACACACACACACACACACACGCGCGCGCGCGCGCGCGAGCGCTGACTCCCTCGATATGTTTCACTGGTGGCGTCGAATAACAAAGTACGGAAAACTGCCAAACTTATTAAAACCATCAAACACAACGGATACAAAGCTTGCGACCGTACAATACAGAGCGCGAAGTTACTGGAAAGGCATTTCGGCTGAGAAGCTGGCAGAAGCCGTCCAAGTCTCACAAGATGTTGTCAGGGCGTCGCTAGAAATGGAGGTCATGGGGCAGATTTACTTGCCAGTAAGAAACAAAATTCCACGGCCGTGATTTAATCAAGATTCACCAGACGCCGTGGTTTAACCAAGATGCATCAGGCTGATCTCATGTTGGGCGATACACGTGCAAGTCTTCACTGACAGTAGTTGATATCGGCAGTAAGTACACAAAGGCCGAGCTCTGACACATATCTACCAACGGGAACCTCTGATATGGCCTAATATGCTGCAGATTGACCCAGCCACGAGCTTACAGGCGCCGCATCGCAACTCTTGGCCAAGCAAGGCGTATAGGCGAGGCGGGATGAAGCCGACAGCCACCGCGCACATGGCATTGTGGATCGGTATAATCGTACTCTGACTGACTGGCTGTTAGGGCATCAGTACGCCCAAGAGATGATGCTTTCAACAGCAACAAGCGCGCATAACCGTTGTGGCTGGCATAAACAGTGAGACATGAGACCTACTGATGCCATCTGTGACATCCGTGTAGCAGTCACGGTCTGAAAGGGTAACACATGCCCAATGGAAGGCGGGCGATGCCGCGCAACCGACCCGGTGTACTTTATTAAAGGTTTACCGGTTAAAGTGTGCAGTTACCAAGACCGACTCGCCCATACTATATTATCTGCTTCGCACCAAAGGCACAAGGTCCCAGCGACCGCCATTTTGTAACCCTCACTTTCTGTTTATTTGGGTAAAACCTTTCTGATTTGGGATCAGAGATGTCCGAATGACTAGGCGAATCGTCAGCATAGAAGCATGAAAGCTCCGTGTCAGAAGATTCACTTAAAATTCCCACAATCTTTTCTGTTCACGTCGCTATATCCATCTCGGACACTCGACCATTTTGTGTAAACAAGATGCACGAACATTGGTTTCAAGGTTCGTAGCATTTAAAATTCTCATATGTTTACAATTTCGTGATGAATTAGGATAGTACTCTATTTTCTTTAAAGCCGATAGGCTCAAAATAAGAATGTCCCGCCTTTATTAACAACACCTCTGCTCCTAAACATGCACTAATTTTTAAATTCGCCAAATTATGTCATTAGGGACATGCAGTACTCGTCAGACTTAGTGATGGATGGGATATGAGCTCGTTGTTCGTAAGTAAGAGAGAGGGGCGTCAAGACTTGTCCTCAGGCCCCGTCGTCCTTTTGAGTGCTTGTCATTCTCTTGGCACAGCGAAAACAATTGGCTTCGCTTTAGTGCTTATGTACAATGAGCGTTTAATTTTTTTTGTTTTTGGGGGTTTTTTTGGTGTTTTTTTTTGGGGGGGGGACATCTTTGCAGATTTTATACTCGGTACACGCCCGCTTAACTTCGGCCCTGAACTATATCGTTTAGCACAAGCTCCCGCTGCTTGTTCTTGGAACGGTAACATAGATATTTTGCCGTCAGCTTTGGTGTGGATGGAATAAGAGAGGTACTGTACCTGCATGTCTGGAAAAGTGCTTTTAGCATCACTTAAACCCGAGTTGCTGGGCCCCATCATGTACTGATATGAGGAAGACAACGAGTGTGCCAGCGGCATCCACTGCTCCAGAACGAAACAGCCGCGATAGACGGGAAGGGCCCTGCTTAACTCTTGAGCCTGAACACTGTCAGTTTTTGAGGATCATCACCCAAAATAGGTTTTTAAGGGCCTCGTTTTTGGAAAGGTAGTATTCCTCGACCTCATCGTAGTGACCGACAAACTCGCGCAAGTCATGCGGAAAATCTCTGGTTATGGGTGTCACGATATGAACAAGGCCCTCCCTCTGTTATTTTTCTGATGCAGTAGATCCCGCTGACACTCTTGTGATCTCCCGTAAAGCGGTGCGTGATAGGGCATAGCTACTCTTATTTGAGTGACACAAAAAGCACTTTCCAAACACACCAGTTGGCACTGGTCACGATAGCAGTTGCCTATGATTAGGTACCCCAGAATAATGTCAGGAACACCAAGCCAGAGCAGATTGTCCACACTGGATATCAATTTTGCTAAAATGTGCACAAGACCATCATCTTTAAACTCTTCATATGAGTCATGAAAATCCCAATGCCAATCAAGGTCTACGTTTTGGGAAAATAAGCCCAGGGTGCATCTTTACCTTGTAATCATCAATGGGGACTTCGGTTTCGATTTTAGTAGCGTCCAAACAGCAACATTCCAGTTGCAAGTCCTGCTCTGCGCACTCACCACCTCCTAAGCTGCTTAAGTGCTACATTGACTGCCCGTTGCTCCCAGTGCTGTTGCAATGCTAGGCGGCTTCTGGGAGTAAGGGGGTCAAACATTTCTTCACTGCCACACAGATGACCAGGTCTCGCTTCATACCAAATATTCTTTCAACTTCATCGATATGGGCAAGATGCTTCCATTTATCTTTTTTATGACTTTTACAATAATCTCCTAAACATGACTTTTGGCAGCAAGCTACCAACCATCAACCGCTTGCAGCTATTGTAACTTTTGATTGCAATTAAGTCCAAGGTTAAACATTTCTTCAAAATATAAAATGAAAGTGAATACACTATAGAGACCTGTGCTGGCAAGGGTGGTGGTTTAAATTTTAATGAAAAATGAGAAGGGGGAGGAAGAAATAAAAAAACAAACACAAATAATTTTTCTTGAAACAGGTGAAAACCATTGTCTAGGTAATATTATTGACTCAAGTAATTGTGATAAATATTGCTTTAGTATGTACTGCAATCAGAGTACAGCCAACTGTCTCCCATCCATCACCTGTCCAGTGCTGACATTTAGAAAAACATATCATTCTGTATCATAGAATTTAAAATAAACTAAATAATTATTGAGTCAGACAATCATGGAAGAAAAGTTATTAAAACAATAAATTTGTTGAAGTATTATATTTTCTCAATGGATTTCTTCCCTATTACAGCAAGTAACTCAGGGTCACAAAATTGGAACCACACCATACAAGGCCCCAGAGATTGCATCTAACAGACCTGGCTTTCACAGTCGAGCGTCAGATGTCTACAGTTTGGGATTGGTCATTTGGGAACTATGGTACTGTAAGCTGGTCTATGAAAAATTCAATACAGATCATGGTGAAATACCAAAGTTAAAACCTAGAGATCCTATGAACAAAACTCTAAGGTCTTTAATTGAAAAATGTCTTCAGTCTAATCCAAATGCAAGACTTTCCATCACAGAAGTGGTTGACATTGCAATGAAGATTACATTAGAGCAACATGCAAGTCCATTGAAATAAGATAAAATTACTGATACTGTTACCGAAGCATACATCAAACATAATCTATGTGCACTGAATGGATATAGAGAGTATTGCTCGCTGTGGATAACATTCATTCACCCATTCATTTACCCAATCTTAAAGAGCATGGACAAAGATTTTGTATCTGATGTCTGCATTAGTGTCCAACTTGCATCAAAGAATGTTTATCCAATGTCTGCATTATTGTGTTCAACTTGTATCAAACATTTGTATCCGATGTATCCAACCTGTATCAGACAAACAAGAACTTTTATTTTGAAAAATATCAACTGATAATACTTGCAGAACCAGGTTTTCCAGTTCTTCCCTTTGGACTTTTCAAGGATTTTAACCTTTACAATGCTGACCTATGTATCCAATTCACTGCACATTTTAATTTTATGCACAAAATTGATTTTCCCTGACCTAAGAAAACCCCTCTCTTAACAAATGCCCTAAAGACATGTTGCAGTTGCACATCACAAAACTGGGAACATTTGGAGCACCCCCATTAACATAATATGCTTTGAGTGATGTGAAAGAAGCAAGCCAGAATTTAAAAAGAACTGTATTTTAAGAAAAACTTGATGTGCTGCTGAGCATTCAATATATCAAATGGTGTAACACCTTGACCACATGACCCCTAATCAGTTGCATGACCCAAAGTTAAGAATGTCACAGTAAGTCAGGAATGTATATGATATTGTAATATAATCCAAAAAGGATGTAAATGGGGCACACAAAAACTATAACCAAAAGAATATCATACTTCTGACCTAATGTCCCAAGTTAAGAACATCATCCAAAAGCTGGAGTGATGCAAGCTGATAGGTACGAAGGCGATATGTCATACTCAAATTATGCATGGAATTGGATAAGTTTTGACTGAAATAATAATATTAATAAAACTGAGCCAATGGACCCACAAAGGGATATAACCCTGAGACAATGGTGGTATTAGGAGAAAGTATGGGATCATGTTATATATTCCAGCTTTGAAATGAACTGACTGAGTGATTACTTAAACATTAAACAAAACAGCTTAAGCCAAAAGGTGTCCTAATCATTCAACCCATAACCCCATCCCAAGGATGTAACCTGAGGGTCAACATAATATAGGGAGCAAGCAGAATTTGGCATTATATAGTATTCTAAATTTGTAGCAGACTGGATAAAATAATAATTAAAATGAAAGAGATGGAATCAAAACTTTTACAAAATTTGTGTTTGCAAAGTACATCATCCTCCATAGCAGATAATGCAGACCCCAGAAGTCCATGGTAATTTCAGCTATAAATGCCAGTGTGTGTGATTTGGATTTTTAACGTAGCTTTAACAATTTTTCAGTCATATCTCTATGATGTCTGCAGTGTAGCAGTTTGTAGTGATGTCTAGCACTGGGGCATCATGCCACAGACATGTAACATGATGTCCCACCCAGTCACATTATCCTGACACCAGGCCGACCAGTCCCGACACTAACCTCTTAATGCTGAGTGCCAAGCAAGGCATCTGTTAGTACCATTTTTGTAAGTCTTTGGTATGACTCAGCCGGGGATCGAACCCACGACCTCCTGCATCTGAGGAGGATGCTCTAACCACTAGGCCACTGGAGAGGTTGCTATAAATGCCAGATTATAGCCATTAAAAAAATGACATATACCATATAAGTCAATATGATTCACAGCACTGTTTGCATATCAATTCAGTATGACTGCATGATATTATTTGCAATACACAGCTCTAATATTAGTGACATTATAGCACATTTTATGACCATATTGTACAAAGATGTAAATGCTGAATTAATTTCTAAGTCATGAAATGACAAGAAACTCAACTTTCAGCAATTAAAATTTATTAGCTCATGTCTCATATCTTTTGAGAAACTCTGTTTCAAAAGTTGTTCCAGATGGAAGTAAGAGAAAAGTTGGTGTTCCTCCAAACACTTTGTACCTGTAAATAAAAGAGGATTTTTACTTTAAATATGAGTGAAAATGTAATTAGGTAATTGACAACTTAAAGACAATAATTTATAACAGTCATCTAAAGATGAAATATCCCCCTCTCCATGAAAACAGGTTCCAGTTCTCTCCATTTTTATACTATTTATGCCAGTACTCAATGACCCAACACTCACATTTTATACTTATGGTACACTTTGTTTCCATGCTAACAAAAACAATACTGAATGCAGAATCTAGGCATCAGAAAGGCACCTCTACACTACTTCCTTGACATCTGTAAAAAGTCTGGGTTAATACTTTCAATGGTCTGATAATAATGCTCCAAAAACAAAAATGTTTAAGAAACAGACAGACAGACGGACACAGCCATGGCTATCTCAGCCACCCAAGTACATAATTCAAGGGGGATAAAATTAATGTTCATACAGTTTATGCTTTAACAGCCCTTCCAATGGCAGATGGTACATATAATTTTTCAACACTTACAGTAAACATGGTTGATTGATGGCATGTTTCCAAGAAACTTGTTATATTATCTTAACATATTCTGGTAAGAGAACAAGACGGAGTCATCTATAACCCCCACCCCTCAAAATCACATTCAAACTGACAATTTTGCAATACCATCATGAATATCAGAATTACAAGTGTGCTATACAGATCCCAAGGGTCAAAAGGATACATTAATGGTTAGGGAGGTTTACTCCAGAAACAAAAGTGTGAACGTTAGATGGATATATGGCCAATGGATACATATTTTTTTTAAATATTGAAAGTGAATAACTCCTAACAGCTAAAGGCAGATTTATTCTGCCATTCAAATATATGTATAAATTTTCACTTAAATATCTTAAATGATTTTGGAGTTTTCATCTAAAAATGAAAGTATGAATTATGGATAGATGGACAGATTGAAGAACAGACAAATGAATGAAAATGTTACACATTATGAAAATCTAGAATTGTGAATACTTAAAGGCAAATCTAAAACTGTTACATCAGTACCAAATTTCACAGATTTCTTATACTGTTACTGAGTTATGCCCCAGCAATGAAAAAGTCAACAACAAGTGGATGAATGGAAAGATGAACAAAAATATAAAACCTTGTGAATAGTGAAAGGCATGTATGGGCCACTAGTCTAATACAGTGAAACCCCACTATAACATATTTTGTTATCCACTATTCTAATACAATGAAACCCCAATATAACATGCTTTGTTATCCACTAGTCTAATACAGTGAAACCCCAATATAATATGCTTGTTATCCACTAGTCTAATAGTGAAACCCTGCTATAATGTGTTTTGTTATCCACTAGTTTAATAGTGAAAACCCACTATAACATTCTTTGTTATCCACTAACCTAAAGCAGTGAAACCCTGCTATAACATGCTTTGTTATCTACTAGTACAGTGAAACCCTCCTATAACATGCTTTGTTATCTACTAAGTTAATAGTGAAACCCCACTATTACATTCTGTTATCCAATAGTCTAAAGCAGTGAAACCCTGCTATAACAAGCTTTGTTATCTACTAGCCTAATACAACGAAACCCTGCTATAACATGCTTTGTGATCCACTAGTCTAATACAATAAAAATGTGTGTGTGTGTGTGTGTGTTTTGGATTTTTAACATAGCTTAAAAAAATATTAGTCATATCACTACGATTTCTGCAGTGTTACAGTATATAGTGATGTCTAGCACTAGGGCATCATGCCTCAGACATGAAACATGATGTCCCACCCAGTCACATTATCCTGACCTGAGACCAACCAGTCCTAACACTAACCCCTTAATGCTGAGTGTCTAGTGAGGCAGCTGCTAGTACCATTTTTATAAGTCTTTGGTATGACTTGGCCTGGGGTTCGAACCTGCAACATCCCACATCCAAGGCAGACGCTCTAACCACTAGGCCACCGGAGCAGTTCGTCTCATACAGTGAAACCCTGCTATAACATGCTTTGTTATCCACTAGTCTAATACAGTGAAACCCTGCTTTAACATGCTTTGTTATTCACTAGTCTAATAGTGAAACCCCACTATAACATGCTCTGTTATCCACTAGTCTAAAGCAGTGAAATCCTGTTATAACATGTTTTGTTATCCACTAGTCTAATACAGTGACATCTGGCTCTAACATGCATTGTTATCCACTAATCTAATACAGTTACACCCTGCTATAACATGCTTTGTTATCCACTAGTCTAATACAGTAATACCCTGCTATAACATGCTTTGTTATTGATAGTCTAATAAAGTGAAACCCTGCTATAACATGCTTTGTTATCCACTGGTCTAACAGAGTGAAACGCTGCTATAACATGCTTTGTTATAACACAAATCCAGACATATCAAGAATGTGGCATGGTTCCCAAACATTTTACAATAATTTCACCAATTTTATAAAGTGCTAAAATCTTTTTGTGTCACAAGAAAACAAGAGTCTGATTTAATCACTGGCAAGATGTGTTGTATTCTTGAAGATAAAATGTCTCATTAGTATTCCTATCTTTATAATAATGAAGATGTTAACAGATTCCATTGTGAATGTTCATTTCAGTTGTGCCAATAAATCACTGCACTTTGATCTTTGCTTGTTTTTTGAAAGATGTCAGCTCTTTAATAAGCTGATAACTGTTAATCTAATTATTATGATTACTGTTTACCTCAAATGGTTTTATCTAAATTGTGCTAACAAGACTTTTTTGTCAACAAAGTCCAAAAAGTTCAAAACTGTATAAAAACTTACAAACTGCTGTTAATGGACTGAAATTCTTATTGGACCATCAATTTATGACCATAAGTGAGGTTAAAACATTTGATGGCTGTTTCATTGTTTTTGTGCTATCATGATAAAACAGATTTGGGGTGAATATAAGAATGCAAGAATATATGGACTTATGGATGGACAGCAGCATACCAATGTACACCCCTGTATTAGTACAGTAGGAGGCATCAAAATATAAGCCCATGGTTTTGTGAATATATGTGTTACATGACATAAAAGACAATACAAACCTTTTTTGTTGTAAACAATGGAGTAGAGTCCACTCTTTTTTCACTTTGTATAGCTTTTCCCTCTCTTTATCCTCATAAAATATCTGACAAAATATGAACAACAGGATTGTTCTACAATCTTTCAATCATGTAAAGAATATATGCAAGTAATTTTATCATAACTGCTCAATCTTGACTGCTCTTGACTTAAATGATCCAGTCAAAAATAAAATCATAAAATTTGTAAGCATAATGTAACTCATGATTGTAAGACTTTCTGAAGGTGCTTACAATACAAATATACTGGTAACCAGAATCAACAACTATGAAGCTTGCCCCTTTAGAGCTTTTTGTAGTCTCCAGCAGCCACTGTAACAGAAATGGTTATCAGTCAGAAAATAAATTCAGAATTCAGTGATCTTCACAATTAAATGTTCATACCCTTCCAAACTCAAGTTTTGAATGAAATGTTTCTATTTTATATTCACAGAACTTAACTTTAAATTGTGTGTGTGTATGTGCGTGTGTGTATGTGTGTGTGTGTGTTTGATTTTTGGATTTTTAATGTAGCTTTAACAATTTTTCAGTCATATCACTACAATGTCTGCAGCATGGCAGTTTACAATAATGTCTAGCACTAGGGCATCATGCTGCAGACATGAAGCATCATGTCCCACTCAGTCACATTATCCCGACACCAGGCTGACCACAGGTCCTAACACCAACCTCTTAATGCTGAGTGCCAAGCAAGGCACCTATTAGTTACATTTTATAAGTCTGTTATGACTTGATCGGGGTTCAAACCCACGCCCTCCTGCATCTGAGGCAGACACTCTAACCACCAAGGCCACCGGAGCGGTCAAATTGGTACTATATAGCCAGTGTTGTCCTGATATGTAGGTAAAACATACACATACCTACATAATATGACTGTGCATAAAAAAACCATAAAACAATAAAAAGAACATTCTTTTCTATGATATCAAAGTAAAGGTATTAAAATGAGCCAATAAAAAACATTAATTCTGCTCTTTGTTTTCTCCTCCTTTTTTTCATGCAAATTAAACAACACAAATTAGAGTATAATAAATAACTGAAATCTGGATGAGAAACCACTTTTCTTGTTAAGTCACAGTAACCTTGACCTTAAACCTTCTGTCCATAAAATCAATAGGTTTCTTTCTTCCTTACTGAGAGTGCAAAGTATCCACAATGTTTTGTCTAGCTGCTGATTTAGAACTAATGTTATTGAACAGAAACCATTTTCTTTCTTTCTGTAAGAGTGACCTTAACCTTTGATATTTTTAAACCCATATTAATAGGCTTCTTCCTAACCTTAAGTACAAGCCATTCACAAAGTCTGCTAGCTGTAGATGATAGAAAACTCAAGTCATTATTTAGAAGCCAATTTGCTTCTGTTAAAATGACCTTGGCCTTTGACATTTTGACCATGAAATCAATAGGATTCTTTTTTACCCAAAGTACAAGCCATTTGCAAAGTTTGGTTCAGGTATGAGGAACTAATGATATTGTATGGAAACCATTTGACATCTTTCAGTTGGAGTGACCTTTACATTTTAAATTTCATTTCCTAAATCAATACATTTCTACCTTAACCCATGTGCAAGTCATCGATAAAGCTTGATTATCACTGATCATGCAGAAACTCAAGTTATTATGTGGAAACTATTTTTCTTCCTTCTGTCATGGTGACTTCATCTCTGAGTTTTTGAACCAAAAATAGACAAGAGTTCATCCTTACCTAAGGTGCAAGCCTTCCACAAAGTTTAATAACTGCAGATGGTGGACAATTCAAGTTTTTGTACAAACATCATTTTTCTTCTTTCAATAACAGTGACTTAAATATTTGAGCTTTTGACCATAAAATTAGTGACGTTCTTCCTTACAACAAGTGCAAGTGATTTACGAAGTTTGGAACCTGTAAATTGTTGAGAACTTTGAGTTATTCTGTACGAACCATTTTTCATCTTTGTCACAGTGATCTAGGCCTTGAGTATTTTACTGCAAAATTGATAGGGTTATTCTTTACCCCAAGTGTAAGCCATCCACTAAATTTGGCAACTGTAGATGGTGGACAACTCAAGTTATTGTGCAGAAACAAAACTAGTAACAGATGACTGACTAGGACATAAAAATCATTGTTATGAAATCTGTTTCAAAAGCTATTATCATTGCCAACCAACAGAATCCTAGTTTTACTGAGTTAAAGTCACAGGCGGAGTTACATAATCATTATTCATTCATCAGCAATTACCTTGATTAGCCACTGCAGCTGAGGTCTCAAGTAAAAAGTATGCAGTCCACTCCTCCAATTTTGATACTCCTACACATATACATATTTATTTTCTACTTCTAGCAACACTGGCCATACAATGCCCTCTATGTCTGTAAAGGATGTATACAGCATGGAACAGTGTATGTTGTCATATGAGCTAAACACAAATCCAGATATTATATTTGTAAAGGATAAAATGTAGGCAACAGAGACATTCACTGGTTGTAAGGGTCTAGTACTAACAGAGATGTGTCTACTTATCATGTTTCATAATCAGAACATAAATAGCACCGAATAAATAAAATTTTAACACAAATTTTCAACAAAGTCACTGAGTAATAAACAACACATCAAAGAGACCACTTTTTGCAATAATGGCATAGTACTTTGTACTTATAAAGATGCATCTATTTGCCCAATTTCATGCTTCTGGGAAGGAGAGTATACAAACAGCATGCCAAAAACTCACATGGTATGAACTAAATGCAAAAGCATAAACAAGGCCAGTAAAAGATGAAATATAGGTCACTGTATGCTTCTTTTATTGTAAGAGTTTGGTAATAACAACGATGCATATCATCATCAAGCTTGTGATTCTATCATGGACAATGCTTAAGAAATGAATCTAAAATACGAAATCTAATTCAGTAAAATACGAGCCATAAAGACCTGCTTCTACAATGTGGGAGTAGTTCTCACCCAGATGCATCCCCTTACCAAGTTTCATGATTCTAGACTGGATCTGCATACATCATATGAAAAACCTATCTTCATACAAACAAAAACACAAACATTTAACCAAAGCCATTAAAATGTGAAATGTAGGTCACAATCAAATTCATTTTTTTGTATGGATATGATATTAAAAGAGATGTACACCATCATCTAGTTTAATGATTTTAGCATGAACAGTTAAACAAAAATTAAGCAAAGTCTGTAATGCATGAAATAGGATCACAGTGACCTACTTTTGTGACAAGGGTGTAGTACTCATCAAGATGCAAAATCTTAACCTAAGCTAGTAAAATAAGAAACTTAAAACACAGGAGCATGACCTCACAAAGTCTGTATGGTACTTATTTTTCCATCTGGATAGACGGGAAAACAAAATGTGATGTTGACTTAAATGAAACATTTACATATTTTATTCACAAATTATACTGTTTGTAAATTACTTTTGAAAACAGCAACTTATTATGTTGGATTTATATCACAGGAGCCTAAAACAGCAACAATTATGTTGGATTATATCATAGGAGCCTAATTTTATGTGTCTGCAGCATTTTATAGTTTAATGCATCTTTCTGTATAAAATTTTCGACAAAGTGGTTTAAATTTTCTAGTTCTGTTTAAATGGTTACCTTCTTTGTATTTAATGATAATAATGATAATAACCATTTTTTCTCTGAGAGAAAGTACTGGTTCGATACCATTTATTGCAATGAACAACATTATTTCTGTCCATTAAAATTAAATAATGTTATACCTTGATTTCTTTCATAGGAATCCGGAATGGCTGTGTAGAATGAGAATTAATTACTAGGTCGTCACGCGAGTGTGTTTGTTACATATGAGTGCATATAACACCAACTCAGTTACATTATTTTTTTATGATGTGTGCTTACTCGTGATGAAATATGGACTGATGTGTGCAGACAAGGTGACGGGTGCCATTTACCCACAGACCTGGTTTGAATCTCTGTAGAGTACGAATTAAAAATTCTCTAACCTGAATGATAGTATTATTTGCATTAAATATTAATTCTGCCTACTGTTACCAAGCATTCTTCTACAGAATCCAGGGATAGCACTTTCCGTCCTGTCTGGTGTATATCTATAATTCTCTCTCCCTCTCTCTCTCTATATATATATATATGGTTTAATGGCACATCAGTACAATCCTTGCTACATATTGCCAATTAAAACCAATTAAAAGCTAAGTTTTAAACTGAAATGTAAAGGTAAAAATGTGTGATAAAGTCTTCCAAATAAACATAAATATGTAGTCCTGTAAGTCAAATGAAAATATGTGAAAATTCTTTAAAATGTATGTAAGATTTAAAAAAAAATAAAGGCAAATAAAATAAAATATAAAATCCCTAGTCAAATTTTTTTTTTTATATTAACCACATTTTTTAAAAAAGCCCAAGACTATTGTGTTCACTGTGGCCTCTTGCTGCTGAATGTTTATTCTCCATTAAAACTTGCCTTATAAGTGGATTTGAGGTGATCAATGATCACTGTCTATTAAAACTTGCTTTATCAGTGGATTTGTGGTAATCAATGATCATTGTCTATTAACACTTGCTTTATCAGTGGATTTGTAGTGATCAATTATTATTCTTAATTAAAACTTGCCTTTTAAGCCAGTTTGTAGGTTAGTCAATTTTTCTTCTGATTAATAAGACTTGATCACTCTGTTAATTTTGATGAAAAATTTCCTAACCTTCCAACACTTATCTAAAGGCATCTGAAGTGAGCAACTGCTTCATGTAGATCCACATACAGTGGTAAGGAATACACAATTTGTTCTGTGGAGTTTAACACCATTTCTCAGCACATGATAAACTATACATGGTGGCCAGTATATCTGGTGGAGGAAGAACCTGGGAAGACCCCAGGAAGAACCACAAACCATGGAAAGCTACTGGCAAGCTTTCTCACACACCAATTTAGGTTGAGCCAGTACTCAAACTCACTCTAACAGAGGTGTGATTTGTGAGTGATCTGAAAGGAACACATGGTCAACTGGGGCCCCCATGGAAGGAAAGCAAATATATCAAACTGAAGTACGAAAAAATAAAATAAACAACATATGGCTACATTGCATTTTCTAATGATTAAACAATTGGGTAAATATTTTTTTTGTAGTTAAAATAACTCTTGCAACATTCAACATACATCAACATTCCCTTCATGTGATAACAAACTGTGTGAGAAAAATAAATTGTGTAAGGGAGGGAACTCTTTGCAAATATTGTATAAAGGGAACACCCTCTGGAGTTTATACCAATGAAAGGCAACATACAGATATATGGCGGAAATGCTGTTCTGATTTAAATAATAGACTAGTTATATGTTGAGACACTAAGCCTTTGAAGAAGATACTACACAATTAATCCAGTCTATATAAATTACTCATCAAAGTAACCTTGGCATTTGGAAATCCTTTAAAGTTTTTGTTTTAGCAAAAACATGGCTTCTTGATCTTGATCAATGGACACTTGGGAATTCCTATGCAAGCAGCATAAGCATTTACATAAGTAATCAGCTACTGAGTGCATTTCAAAGGTATACTATTTTGGTTCATACCTCTTTTAACAAAAAAAAAGTTATATAAATAAACACCGATAGTTTTAATCTAAGTAAAACTTGCATTCCTTGAAAACAATGCAGAGAATATTTGAATAAAATAATGGAGCAAAAGGGTACCCAAACCATCAAAATAGGGATCATAAGGATGACATGCCAATTATCTTCACAATACCTCAATAACAGTATTATTTATCTCCAAAATAAATGGCAGGGAAACTATTTTTTGCAATGAATGTACATTCATGTTTTTGCACTAACAACACACAGAAAATGCTAAGAAGCTGACAGATTTACTGAGGACCATGATAACATTTTGAAACAGGGTTGCTTTTCACCAGTATCTACCAGCCAAGCCAACAAAGTATGGAATCAAGGCCAGGAAGAGGGATGACCCAGTGAATGCTACACCAATGAATTTCAGGTGTATACAGGTAAGGACGCAGGTACCAGAGAAGTGGAATTAGCAACATGTGTAGTCAGGGACCTAACACAAAAGATTTGGGGAAGAAACCACTTAAAAAATGTAGACAATTATTTCACCAGTCCAGATTTTTGTACGCTCTTAAAACTCACCTATTTCAACTGCAAGAACAGACTTAAAGACCTAATAATGTATCCTTACCTTAAATAATTTCAGCATGTTTTGTTTTCTAATTTCATGGTGTTTGTTTTTTGTAATGATATCATTATATATCTTTGTCTAATGTTGTAAAGCGCTTAGAGCTTCTAAAGATTAGGTGGTATACAATGTCCTCATTATTATTATTATTATTATTATTTATTTGAGAAGCTTTGACAGAAAGGTATGTATGTGTATGGAATGGTAGGATCAAACAAGAGGATATCCTAAACAGCATCTTAATAAGAGATGTAAGGGTTCAAGGGGAATTCAAGACAGTGAAGCAAGAGTTATTAACAGCCTGTGTTCAGATCTACACCCTATCAACAGCACAAGATCCAGTAGCCATAGAGAGGGCAGTACAGTGCAAGTCCAGAAGTGAGGAAGTCAGGAAATCAGAGCACCAACTATCATGCCAGACTAAAACAATAACATGAATGGAGTGGACGCTGCAGACCAGCTGAGGACACCGTACAGTACATACAAAAAATGGTGTTGTACCTTTTTTTTATTTTTGTTTGATATCACAGTCACCAATGGATTCATACTAATAAGAGAATCAGAACAACATGTCAAGCGGAGCAAGAACAGATGGATAAAAGCACAAAGGGTAGTTGATTTCAAGATGAATCTGGTAACATTGCTTATTGGAGACTACCAGGAAAATGATATGGTAGCACTAGCTACAAATACAGGAGGGCACTATCCTAAGAATGGTGTAAAGAGGGAAAGGTGTCAACAATGCAGCAAACAAAAGTGACACTGGGAAGCTATGAATGTGTGTTCAGTGTAATATGCATTTATGTATGGACTGTTTTAAACCATATCATGTAGATCCTTTGAAGAATCGGTAAATAAATTTTTGGCAAAATGAATTTTGTTAGCATGAGTATAAATAATTCAGAGTGTGTTAAAGAGGTTTGTTAGTTTTTAAATTTTCAGCTGAGAATTCTAAGGAAGAAAAGTAAGTCAAGAGCAAAGAAAATATGTCCATCTGTTTGCAGTTTTAATAAGAGGTTAAGTTTGCAAGAGATATGACAAGTGGCATTTCTCTGTACATAAAACAGAATTATTTCATGTGTTGATGGAGTTAATTATTCAGTGTCAGTTCATAATGAATTTTATGGATTATTCGTGGCAAGAGAAGCAAATTGGTAAGTAAATCATTTATTTTTACCTTTACGCATGTTGCTTTTTTTCTGCATGTTGCAGGAAATTTATATAATTATGTACATAATTATATTGAGAACTGCTGTGCCAAATTGCAGCTTAATTAAAAGGAATGTAAATAAATTACAAATTTATTGCAAGTAGCCCCCTCTGTAAAAATCTGCAAGCCAAGTGCTGTCAGTAAGTCTCAGATATACAGGCACTGGTGAGGCTAACACTGCTTCGGTGACCCCTCTGCAAATATGCTGTAGGGAATGCCTAGCTCTTTTGACTCAGGGGTTAATGAGTTAAAATCTCAGTAACTGTAGACAGATGAATCAACAGGTTTAGTGAGAAAGATGAATCTTTCAGTAAGCTTCTCTGACTGAGGAAGCAGGACAGCCTGGATGGATGGCTCAACTGGTTGGATGATAATGGATGGCTCCAGACAACGATACAAATAGAAAAAGATGGATCTACTGAATCTTTTAAAAAACTCATGTGCCCCAACTTACAGGCCCAAAGGTAATGCTCGGCCATGTTGGGGGACGTATGCCACCTAGGCCACCTAAAAACTGGGGTACACTCACCTACTATATCACAGTTACTGTAGGAATTTAAAATTTGTTACTGTCACCCTCTTTCTTTGTCTTGTTCAACTTCTGCAAAAACTGTAATCCATACACTCTCAGACAATATTGGCACACACAGTGCATGGTACTGACAGAGTACATTTTGTACACACAAGGCACAGCTAATGCATGTTTTCCTTGGCCCTGAACTTGTTGCATTTATTACACTTCATTGACGGGTTTCAAGAACAACATGATAAAAGAAAACACAACAATAATGTATAAATTAATGCAACATGTTAATAAAATCACGAAAACAACACCCATTAATAACTGGGTTGCACAAAACCGTGAATAACAATCTGCTTGAATGATAGTGTGTGGTCTAAAAATGATCAGGCCAAGAAAAGGAAAAATTTCACAAAATTCAAAAAATATTTACCACCTATTTAGGAATGAATATTAATCCACATTAATCTCAAATCCTGTGTGGATGAATTGAATTTAACACAAATTTGGCTTCAATTGGCAGGTGTCTCTTACAATGTTGTTGTACAGGAAGCTCAGCCTAAAAACTGGCAACACCTAGTGGTGGCACGGACAGGTAATGTGCAAGAGTTACTGCCATTTGTCTATATGATACATACATAAAAGATTAATTTTTGTCTTGTAGTAGGACTTTATTCAGCAGGGAGGAGGCTTATATTCCCCAATGTGAAGGTGATCATGAAATGTATTCAAAAGAGACATTAAGCTAAGTAGAATTACTATCCAATGAGCTACCAGACAAACAACTTAATAGAAAGACCAAAGACATTATCAGTAGTCCAGAGATGCTATGCAATCTGACCACTGCCACTCTCATGGAGATAAATCCCCTTATTCTCAAAATTTAAACTGGTTTAGACTTCTAGAGCAACCCAAGTAAATCTTCCTCACTAAGCTAATGTTATTTTAAACATCTGGCAAAGTTGGAATGCATGGTGTACACTACTGAAACTATTAATACATTTCCAACCCAGAGAGTCAAGTATCCAATTCATTACCATCTTATCGAGAATTAAGTAATTTATTATACATGTATATAGAAAGTATTTTTTCCTGTCTTCAGCAGTTATTAATAACAACTCATTTTATCAATTCACAGTGGCTTCAAGAAACCATCTGTAAAAAGCAACCACAAATAAAAGGCCCAAGTGGGCCTGATATTACTCACCTAGCTTACATAAACTTAACTGACGACAATTTCACTAAGGAGGCTTAAACAATCTCCCAAACATATAATGTTAATTTGCCTATTTTATCTTACAGTGGCTCAATGGTTAGTATGCAAGAATCAAGTCCAAACATTTGCAGGTTTGAATCCTACCATCGGACCAGCCTGGGTCAACTACTGTGGTGTGTACTTGGGCAACACACTTTACACTAGTTACCTCTGTACTAAATAACCTACTTGTGTTGCCGTGCTCCAAAGCCCCCAACCAAAACTTATTTTATCATATCTTGATACAATATTCTTTTTAAAGATAAATACATAATTAATATGCAATCTCTTGCTCATAAACAAAGTCATCCGATGTCTTGATGATAATAAACCCAAAAGATAAATACATAATTAATATGCAGTCTTTTGCTCATGAACAAAGTCATCCAATGTCTTGCTGATAATAAACCGAAAAGATAAAAAATATAGCTTCAAAGGTAGCAACAAGCTAAGCAAATTAGATAAAAGACCACCTCATTATTATGTTCTGCTCATGCTTACTTTCAAAACTGCCCAAAACTTGATGGTACAAACTGATAATCCCATTCAGGTCAAAATTAAATCAGAATTATGGCTTCTAGAGTAGATACAAGCTGAGTCAATCAGAAACAAGATCAACTCATTAATATGCATCGATCTCACTCATAACTGAAACAATCTGAGATCTTGATGATAACATATATGCCAAGTTTGATCAAAATCTTATCAGAAATCTGACCTCCAAGGCGGTAGGAGATCAGCCAAGTAGATGCAACATTACGTCATCAATATGTGTGTCTCTCACTTATTATTGAGATCTTGATAATATAATCTTACATTTCAAGTCTGATCAAAATCTGATCAGAAGTACAGCTTCCAGAGTTGTAAAAAGGTTAGCCAAACAGGTGCAAGATCACCCCATTAATAATGCATAATTCTTCCTTGTTAATGAACTTGTCAGATTTTGATAATATAAACCCCTATTCTAAGTCTGAATGAAATGAAATCTGAAATACAGATTCCAGAATGGTAACAAATAATTGGTGATGGCTGGATGCAAGATGAACGGCACATGATGAAGGCAAGGCCATACCATAAACTCACTTTGCTTTATGATCAGGTAAGTTAATAACAGCAGACAAAATTGCGATTTAAAAATTATTTCATTAAAACTGAAGCAGAACTTAAGCCTGCAGTCCACTACTAGTATCACCAACCTGTAGTCGATCTGGAGTATAGGTGCCTTCTTTATCCCAGGGTGGGGGTGGGACATCTGGACCAAACATGTCCTGTAGATGATCAATAAACCTAGGGAAAAAACCCCACATAAAAACATCAAAGAATAATATTTTCATAAGGGTAACTTAATGGTACATTATACACCCATTAATAGTTCTGTATGCATTGCATGTCTGACAATGGAGAACCAAAGTTACTGTGCATAAAGATTTTACTTCTTTCAGTCAGAAGAACCTTGACTTTTGAACCCAAATTAATAGACTGCATCCTTATCCCAAGTGTTTGAGTTTGGCTTTGTTGGTTTTAATGGCACTTTTAACACATTACTTACTATATCATGTGGAGGAAATTGGAGCTATGTGTCTTTCCCAAGGGCACACTGAGGCAGCCAACTCAAGCTGGCATGGACAGGTACCAATGCAACCCTTGGATGCTATACCAACTGAGTTACTATGGTTTTCCTATACCAATTACAACAAATCCAAAAGGTCTGGTTAACGCATGACGTCTGGAACTAAAGTTATCATGTGGATGCTGTTTGTCTTCTTTAAGTCACAGATACATTATCTTTTAACATTCTGATCCCAAGATTAATTAGTTTCCTTCTTACCTCATGTGCAAGCCCTTCACAGTATTTGGTCTGAAACTAATGTTAGTGTGCAGAAAGAGTTTTAATCCTAGAGTCACAATAATCTCAACATCTGACCTTTTGGAACCCAAATAAAATGTACTATTCCTTGCATAATGATCATGCCATCCAAAGTTATGTCTAATTATGGAATCCAAAAGTAAAGTTACTACATAGAAACAATTTGTCTTTTACGATGCATAATAATCTTAACCTTTGAACTTTTGACTCTTGAATTAGAAATGAAGTTATTCTGCAGAAACCAGAAAGACATGGACTGACTAAAGTCAATATTAGCATGATACACTCTGCATTACATCAGGTGTAAGAAAAATGAAAGCAAGAGTCCCACAAAGAAGGATTGATTTTCTACTGTTTGAATGAATTTCCAGGAAGACCATTTCCTCTTTTTAACCACTAAGCATTGAAAACATCTCTGATATTCTTGAGCATAAGATTTTCAAACTAATCTGCTGTGGCAACTGTATTAGTTGCAAGATCGGCCCCATTTAATTTAGGACAAATTAGACATCATCAGAGAATCTGGTGAAAGCCTATCTTGATATGGCAATCCATTCAGGATAATTAGCAACAAAATTTTCAATATGTTCATTGTGGCAGCCATACTGGATGTAAGATTGGCATCATTTAAAATTTAGAAAAACTAGAGACCATCTGAAGACTTTTTGGTGTAAACCCCATGCCAATATGACCATCCATTCAGGTGAATTAGTTACAAGATGTTCAATATGTTCATTGTGGCAGCCATATTGAATGTCTGCAAGGTAAAGTTTTCATTTAGGACCAACTAGATATCATTAGATGTCTTTGTGTGAAATAACCCTATGCTGTTAGGACCATCAATTCTGAAGGAGTACCAGTAACAAGATATTTATGATGGCTTTCTCAAAGACCTTTCAGTGAATTCCAAAAAGTTTCAAGTTGTATGTTTTTTTTTTATGGAATCTGAACTTTCTCCATATATTACTGTATATCACTCCATAAATATGTAAAAATGTGGAAGAAACACTACATAACTAATCAGCAAATTATTGGGGCAAAGGATGCAACTCCATCTAGTATCTATCCATGTCATGTGTCATTTGATCAATCAAATTTTATTTCATTTTGTGCATTTGTCTATAAACTGCTTGTGGAAAATAATATAAATACTAAAATTCTTAATTCAGAATTAGGTATGTTTAACTGAATTTTAATATTGACTCTTTTATGAAAACTGCTTGGAATTATTTTCTATCATGCATTATTTTGTTCTTACTGAGGCTTATACCTTATATCTGAGCCAGAACAATGAAATAATTTTCAAAGCAAGAGCTCTTAAAATATATTGATTCTTTGATCAAATTTTAAATCAAGAAGATATTCATTATCTTAGTAATTAAAGTTCTGATATAATGAACATCCCATTTAAAGCAAACTCAAAGATTGTTTTTTTTCTAATCCAACTAAAGACATCTTTCTATCCAAATGTCAAAGATTATATATGTATTGCAGTTTTCAAATTCTCTCTTAATGAAGACATTTTAATGATTTAAGGGGCTCCACTATAAATACAGTCCCCAAGCTGGATGACTGGACACTGCCATCTACTGTATATACTTGCATACAAGTTGATCCAACTGCAAACTGCACAGAATCATATTTGCCATCACACAATGCACCAGCAGAACTGGTTCTATGCAGTTTCTTTGGAGTAATCAACAGAACAAAAACAAAGACCCTCAACTGGCACATTATGTGAGCACATCATGGTCAAGGCTGTTTACAGTTGGACCTGACTTACAACAATCACATATGGTAAAATCATATTCCCCAATCAAATGTCCTTGATACCTGTGCTTTTCACAAAAAGCTTCAATATAGTCTGTCTCAGTGTACTGTGGGTAGAGGAATAAAACAGGCCAATGAAGTACATTGTCAGCATCGAGATGCACCCTGGATTTACTGGGATTATGCACCTCCAGGCTAGTCAGGAGGGTTGGATCTAGTTGCCTCCCTTGACTGTCACTCTTCATTCCAGCCAGCTGGATCCCACGGCTCTGTGGTGGTAGAGTAATATGCTAACTGTACCAATATTGGGATATTGCACTTTTATCTCTACTTGAGACAATAAAACTGATCTTATTGCCATTCTTAATTTTAAATATTTCCTACAACTGAGTAGCTATATTCAAGCTACAATATTATTTTGACACTGCATTTACAGAATGACGTGGATTTAGACTCCATAAAGAATGATACATGGCAATCTTCAAAAGTAGTTTAGACGGAGTAGCAATAACAAACTTGTGCTAACAGACAGACAGATGAAGGATGAAAGACCATCCCATATGCACTTTTGGTGCATGTTTGTATGTGCACATGTCTGTACAAGTTTGTGCACATATTTGTATCTGTGCACTTCTGGTGCATATAGAGCTAAAACTGTATATTGTTGAGTAAACACTAAAACAAATTAACAGTGACAACCATCCCTATAGAAATAATGCCAAGCAGTGACTAAGATCATAACCATCATTGTCAGTGGCAACTGCAGCATCTAAGTGGGTTTCTCACCTGAATGACCTTGAGCAATTTAAGATCTTCTTCTCGTTCCTTTCTCTCTTGTGCCTGGGCTTTTCTTCTGTCTCGGTCTATATCTCTCTAAAAACAAAATGGTCAATGGAATGTGCACATTTATATGTGTGCATATCTGTACAAGTTGGTATGTGTCCATGTCTGTACAAGTTTGTGTGCATGTTTGTAAGTGCACATGTCTGTACAAGTTTGTGTGCATATCTGTATCTGTGCACATATGTAAACATTTGTAGACATGCATGTCAGTACAAATTTGTGTGCATGTCTGTATTAGTTTCTATACATGTTTGTATGCATACATGTCTTTATTAGTTATAAATATATAATTATATATGAATGGCTGGACCGATGGATTGTATAAAGCCTAATTAGGATTAAGTGTGTATCAATCAAAAGATGTATAATCTAGATTGATATTTTACAGTGCATACTTCTGTACCAATTAAACATGCATCAGTATGAAAACTGTGCTATTTAAAGATCGTTAGGAAGAAACCATAGGTATCAAATGCCTCAATGTTAGATGAATCAGAGATGATTTTCTTTACTGTTATGAAATATGAATCCAAGCCTTAAAAAAATATGAACATAAAAATAGTAATACTTCATGTTCGTATCCAAAGATTAACTTTTAGCATTAAACCTTACTGACACAAAGTGCTTTTTTGTTGAAACATGCTCCCTGCAGTAATCTTTAATGCCATGTTAAATACTGAAGTCTGTAGATAAAAGACTGCAAAAGACATGATAATGATCAGATGTCATGCATGTTCTGTTTGGAATTTCTGTAGTACTTGCTGTTTTGTTTCAGCCACATTATAATCCATATTGGCTACTTTTGTTTTAACATCATTCTTAACTTTCTCAGGTAAATTAAAACACTGACACAATTTCTGATTAGTCAGCATTAAATTGCTTTTGTAAAGCAAATGCTGAACAGGTGTTTCATCAAAAGAACTACAATCAGACATTTCATGCTTTTCAGTGATCAAGGTATACCAGTGTTCAAGTCTCAGTTTGTTTACACAGAATTTTATCAGACTGAAAAATTGGAATCTGATGGAAGTAATTATAATGGAGTAATATGAGGCTAAAAACTGGAATGACTTCACCAAAATCAGAATGGTTAAAATTGCTGCTTAATACCTGGTCACATTTTATCCCTGATACAAATTTGTAATAGTGACTGATCTGAATAAATATATATCAAATTTACCTTCATCTTGTCTGCTCTTTGTCTTAATTCCAGTATCACCTTATTCTGTGGATCCATCTTGAATGTCAGTTAAAGAAAGACAGTGTAAAAGCATTCAACTGCATTTTTAGGACATACAAAGAAGCATAATGAAGACATTTTCACAGTGACATCTTAACTTTCATTCATCTGCAGGTTAATTTCAGAGTACCAACAAAGCCAAAATGCTTCGTTCATATACAAGTTAATATCAGGATACAAAGAAAGCTGAAATGTTTCATTCACCTGCAAATTAATTTCAAAGTGCGAACTGAGCTGAAATCTTTAACTCATCTACAGGTTAACTTCAAGATGGAAACTAAGTTTAAATGTTTCATTCACCTGCTACAAAACTATATCAAACAAAGATGATCAAAATGCTACTTAAAGAAAAAGGATACCATTAGAGCAGCATCACACCAATATATACATTCTTCATACTTCCTCATCTCACAGCAACACTGGGCACCTACATGAAATGTAAACAGGGAAAAAAAAAATCTAAGAGTTTTCAAGGGCTATACATCAAATTCAAGAAGTTTCTAAGGCAACCCTAAATGAAAGTTTTCAAGACTGTATGAGCCAATAATACTTTTGACAATATTCAGATTTAATCAAAGATTAAGAAATCAGATATGATTTAAATAAATTTTTTGTTTTACATTTATATGCATGCATGGGAATCTCTTTCTTCTTAAAAAATGATCTGAGGGGAAAAAAATGAAATTCTCAAAATAAAGATTAAAGGTGAATTTAGGGAATTTTTATAGATTTTAAACACAAGATACCTACTTAATGTTCACCAAAACAAAAACTGCTGTAAATTAAGCGATATTTCAAAATCTTACTTTGAGAAGAGAATTTGTGATGTATATAGAATCTGGGACAGGTGTTGGTGTAAGGAGAACCTTTAAGTGGAGGAACAAACAGAAATGGAGAAAGGAACCAACTTTTAGTGGGTAGCCACTACATTTTACTAAAGTAAAATTGCTTTTTCAACTGAAAATAGCATAGTACCAAATCTGCCATTATCACATAATGTGACTGTAGATCGAGACCTAGGCCTACATCTTTACTGATGCTTTCATGTGAACATCATAGACCCTGACTGGCTGGCGCATTATGCAATGAATAATCAGGGTCTACATTTGCATACAATTAGGTTTGCATATGCTGGAACCAAGCATCAAGCACACAACTAGAGCGGTGCAGAGCAAATGATGTGCCACTGATGATTCGAGACTATGCAAAAAAATCCAATTACAATCAGAAATCAATGTCATCTGACTTAAATATTGAAGTGCAAGTTAAGAACTGCTCATTTTTCTTTTTTCTGAAAATGGATACAATGTCTATCTGACTGCCCTTAAATGAAGTAAATGGTTAGGACTGGTCGGCCTGATGTCAGGATAATGTGACTGGGTGGGACATGATGCTACATTATGTTTAGCAATGCTTCAAGGACTAGGTTTATATGTGACTAAGATCAGCCCATGTCATATGTTACTGATATTAACTTATCTACCATATTGGTACTACATTGAATAGTCTTAATTTTGACATGGGTATTAGTTTTTACTATGCTTTTCAAGTGAAAAGTTGAGGACATCATCCACAGCAGAAAATGTCAAAATAAGGATGTGTGGTTCCTACTTCTGTTGCATCAAAGAGGTGGAAAAGATATTAGGTCAAAATTCTCCAATGAAGACAACTCAGATACTGCATAAAAAACCTACCAGCAGCCTCCAGTCATGGCCATGACCTTCTAGTATATTGAGGCTGATTGCAACATATGTCAGAGGCCTATCCCATCTTGATCTCCAAAAATAGCATGGCTCCTGACACCACAGCAAAAAGCCAACAATCTGGCCTCAGTCTTTGAAAAGGCCAATCCCGCAACTGCACCAATTGTATTGAGTATATGGACAAGGAAGAAAAATTTTCAACTTGGGAGCCAAAGGATGAATATCTTGATGAAATCTACAAAGAGATGGCTTGCTTGAAAAACACTGCAAAGATAAGGTTGTGGAAACCTACACCTACACAACAGAACTTGAGATTACTTTCAACAAAAGACACAAAAACTTGGAGAAAGCCTCACCACTAAAGAGGTTTGGTCCTAGAATAGCAAGATGCAGAGTGCTGTTGTGAGGCACTATGAAAATTTACTCCCAGTGATGACAAGACTGTTTGTGTTTGTGTTTGTGTTTCTGGATTTTTAATGTAGCTTTAACAATTTGAGTCATATCATTATGATATCTGCAGTGTTGCAGTTTTGAGTGATATCTATCACTGAGGCATCATGCCACAGACATGTAACATCATATCCCACACAGTCACATTATCCCGACACCAGGCCAACCAGTCCTAACAAAAGACAGGATTGTTAGTGAGTTGTTAACCACAATGGGCAAACTGGAATGCATTTATATATGTAGTAGCATTTTATGGCATTTCATTATAATAGTAGATAAATATGACATACAAAAATATAAAATATAACAGTAAAGATGAGCGAACTGGACAAGTTGGATGTCCAGAATAGTATGGAGCCTGAAGTCAGAATTATATAAATTGAAAAGGCTGGCCAACAAATGCAGCCACAAGACTGGCAGGAAAAGCCACTTCAGTAGGGCAGATAGGACCAGCCACCCATATTCTGCCAGCAGGTCGACAAGCTCAGTTCTGCATCGAGACAGCTCTGATTTTTGTCTGGGTCAATGCTTGCATAGCACATTCCTAAGGATGTACAATGTACCCTTACAAAAGCACCATCGATGGCTGACCCATATCTAACATACAAAGAATTCAGCAAGATGGTCCTTCCCAACCATTCCCTCCCAGCTATCAACATGCCATGGGAAATGTGCTGGGATGATTCAGTGACATGGCTTCAAGTGACACCATTCTGGAATTGTGTTTAGCATTCATTTCATTCAAGTCATCCAGATGAGCCACCACCTCTGCCTTTTTTGTGATTTACATGGTTACCCTCTCATCTGTGTTCTCAACTCTTCTTCTACTGTCATCATTGTTAAAGTGCATATCCAGCCCTAGGGCATGTTTATCTGTACGATAATTCTGACTCTAACATCATTCAGATGCCATTCTTTTGCTAGCTTGGCAACCTGGGGTTATCAAAGTTTACCACTGGTAAAGTGTTCTCTGACCTTGTCCCACTATCAACAGAGTCTCAGACATTGGCTGTACAGTTGGTTATGAAAAACCTAAACAGCAATTTCAATATTCTGTATCATAGGTTATAAACCTTTTTGGTATTCAAGGCAAATGAGTAGGTGGAGTCTTCCATCAGCTTCAGCATGCCTTCATGATCCTCATGGGGACTTTGAGACTGATGTTTGGTTCTTGTCATATGTAATGTTTCTGTGCCACAGCATGTGGCCATACAGGATGGCCAGTTGCCTGTATTGATCAAGGATTATGTGTGCGAGTTCGAAATGTGTCACTATGTCTTATTCCAGTAAGAAGTTATTGATTGTGTTGTTGGAGTTCAGGTCTCACATGGTCTTGATTATGCAGAGTATTTAGTGAAGATGAGCTCATACTCCAGCCTGTCATCCAGGCATGACTTGTAACAGGGTATGTGTGACTCTGAGTTTAAAATTAAAGGGCAATCTGCTCCTGTAGGTCACAGCAGTGGCAAATGTTCCACTTCATCATCACTGTTTCTGTTTCTGAAGCCCAGCATGCTCTGCACAGTAGACTTGTCTATGTATCACTAGGCCATACACTGGTACTCTGTAAAATCATCTTTCTGAGGTCACAATAGCAACTGTGGATCTCCAAGTCATTGATGGACTACACCTCATTGCTGGAGATCTTGCTTGTCACTGATAAACCACACCTCATTGCTGGAGATCTTGCTTGTCAACTTCATGGTTGTGCAGCCTAAGATTTTGATGACCATCTGGTTGAGATTGATCAATTATAGTGTAATCATAAAGGCCAGATGGGCAGTCCCAGAGATAATGGCATCCTGTGTGCCCAAGCTGAAAAAGTGTACCAGATGCTGGTGGTTTGGGTCAGTCATACTTGGATTATTGGTAATGAGATATCAACTGGTGGGAGCCTTTCTCCCCTGCTGGATCCTCATTGGTGGTGGCAGAGATAAAGTTTGCATCTGTTTTGTGAGGCCATTATTGCATACCAAATGGTCAGTGTCATCTCTTTAATACAGTGAAACAAATGAAAAAGGAACAGAGTATATCCAGATGGAAGATGGTGGCTGCTCTGAAGATGGGGTGAAAGATGCATCCACAACAACATCAAACCTGAGAGATACAAAAACCTAACTTTACAGATAAACAACTCAATAAGACAGATACAGAACTCAACAGTAGCAGCAAAGTTCTGACAGGCCTTGACCAGGATGAAGCAGTCAATAAAGACTCAACCTAGACACTCTGCAAGCATTTTGACAGTTAAACATGGAAACTTAATATTTACAGTCTCTAACAGCTTCATGTTCTGGGTCAGACAGCAGAGGAAATGGCTCTTTCTTACTGTGTCTGAGTTTTCTAGAAACATCTAGCTCTGCTACAACATCAATGTGACTGCTGAATTTCCACAGAAGGATTACCAAAAGCACCATCATAAAGGTCATCTCTGAGCTGAACAAAGATATTGCCTCCATATGGCAAAGCAGAGAGAGGGATGATGCTGCTCAAAGTCATGAACCCAGGCACAACCAACTGAAAAGATAGACAAGTGTGCTGTGTACCTGGAGGCTGCTAGTGTTATCATGAGACTGTAGAGGAAGATTATCAGAAAATGCAAGACCATCAACTGCATGCTGAATGAGTACATGACCTTAGCTGAATGCCTCTGGACTCTTTTTTGAAGCAAGACATTACCATGGTAAGTAATATGATGGTACTGGGCATGATTATTAGTCATCCTGTGATCGTGATTTTCACTGGCAGCAGCACATGGATACCCCTGAAGGCCTCGACTGACAAAGGCTGTGCTAAGAAATGGATCAAAACAACTGAAATCCCTCACCAAGAAAGCCTGTGGAAAAGGCTTTTGCAACTGGATATCATCAGAGCATCATCTTTTGTCTCTTCAGTTTATTCCACAAAGCAGCTGGCTGGCTGACAAAAATGTATGGGCTCTCATTATAGCTATCAATGGGCTATTGCTCCTCACTGTGCATAAGTGGATCAACTCAAGAAGATATCCAAAGTATCAGTAGGACTTGGGCAACCATACCAACAATTTGTGAGGTGCACTCATCAGTGTGGACTATCTGCTTTTTCTTGCAAGGCAGTGATCAGGACAACGGCTTGTGCATGTCAAAACCTGTGTTTGTACGATGGAGACTGGCCTAACATGTGCATATACATCCAGGATGGCCCACATGTACATGGCCTGTGTAAAGCCCCCTGACTTGTACAGTATAAAGCCTGACCACATGGCACTGACCTCTGGAGTGGTCAAACTGTTGCTCATACTGCATTATCTCATTAGGCAACTAACCCACATGTTCCAGAAAGTCACTCTTGTGGCCTGGGAAATAGTAATACACCATATCAATCCCATCATGGAGGGTTCTTCTTTTATGCCAGACTTTGTGTGGCAAATTCAAAAATCTGTCCAACATTTTTTGAATGCCATCACAATGAAGTTTTCAAGCACATGCCCATCACTGCTGCTGGGATGCTGGACACATATTTCAAACCAATATTGTGGTGCATCTGATAATACACATGAAAACACAAAGGCTGCATGCATTAAAATGGTCTTGCTGTGAGGGGGTCCACAGCTGAACTGCCACAACCCATCTTGGTGCACTAAACAAAACAACTATTTTGGTCTTGCCCAAATTGCATGGAGCTATCACTCCAATTTTTGGCACCTGCATCCTCCACCTTAATGCTGGCATTGGCTCGACACATCCAGAAAGCTAACAGTCAAACTTTTGGTCATCCACTGACCTGCACAGTCACAGCTGTGAAATTCTTCTATTCTGCAGTCTTATAGACCCCTTCAGTCTAGTATATCACATCCACATTAAAGCTAATGCTTTTGGTGCCATCTTACCTCGTATATATTATGCTAAAGCAGGTCCAAAATTGGGGAGGCAATCTCAATCCAGCAGTAAAATATAACCATTCAAGGTGTCTCATGGCTGGCCTTTGATCAGTGACCTACTGGCTGTCTGGCACAATGTCCAGGCAGGCAAGTCCTTTCAATGGTAACCATTTGGTGGTTCGGTAGGTTTGGAGGGTACCAAGCAACCATGTCAGGCCTGTGTGGCTTTCCTGGTCTGGCACTCAAGGTTTTCAAGGTAGTCACAGTCAATTACGAGGTGTGACTTGACCCTGGTCTGTGATCCCTCTTGAAACTAGATGATGGGGTGTGAGTCAGTCTTGACAATTATGACAGAGACAGGACAGTTGTCTTTACAGTGTAAAAGGCCTTCTTAATCAACCTGAACCAACTTTCCACATGAAAGTTGAAATGGTACAACAGGAAGCATCCTGCCAGTGTCGCAAGACAATGCTATAAGGTTAGATGTCAAACACTTCAGTGGCCACCAAGCTGTCTGGCAACACCATGTGCAGAGATCTCAACACTGCCAGCATGTATCACAGGGTAGATGACACCATGCCAAGCACTGCACATATCAACCTAACAGTCATCACTTTTACCCAAATAAACCAACAAATCTGTTGTAAAAGATAGGCAAGTGGTTCCACAGAGAGACAAGGCTGTACAGAGTACTTAGGGTGTGTTTTACATGTTCACCCAAGACAATGGTGCCAGTTTCTGATTTGCTACACTCTGTTACCATTCCTGTATCAACACAAACCATCTTACCTGCTCTCTTAAGCTGTACAGTCCAGGCCGGTGGGAAGTTGGCCATCCCTACATGTTCTTGTATGACAATTTCCAGGGCTACACTTCTTGATGTGGTAGAATATATGGGAAAGATTCAAAGCAATGTATCCATTCCCTTCTCACACAAAAATGAAATCCCAGGCCAGGGATCATGTTTATACCAAAGGATAATATTAATTCTTAATTGGAATGTCTACTGAAGAAAACATATGCACTCCAAGGTAAAATATCATTGAAAAGGTTCAATTTGTGGCTAAAATTGTATTCCTTGCATACCACCTCATCACTTGATGGCACGATGTGAGGATATGTGTATTATATCCTAGGGTTGCCTGTTTGAACTCTTATTAGTGTTTTTATGACAGAGATAAAACTATCCATGAACATTTATTTTGTACCAGATTCTAAAAGTAAATTATGTATGATTTTATGGACACAATATGACACCTGACAACAAGAGTTAAATCAAAGGATGTATTGCAATTTCTCTTAACGTCAACATACCTCTCATGATGGCCTTTAGATGATCTGGCTTAAACTTTCGGGCAATCACACAATCTTGAAATGAAGATTTATAGTTTCCTAGAAAAATTTTAAAAATTGATTTTTAAGAAAATAATGAGAAGAGAATTAAAATAAATCATAAAACGAAAAAAGACCATAAAACAATTTTTTGTGCTCTCTCTCTCTCTCTCTCTCTCTCAATTCACAAACTGACATTAAAAACATGTAAATGTGAAACTGAAAATTTTATCACAATTTCCACTGTTTATATCTTGCTCTTCTCTCTGAAAACAGACATTAGGATGTAGCGGTTTTTCTTTAATGATTTTTTTTTCTCCTGCTAATATCTGTTTAACCACATTAGGATTCTCAGAAACTAGTTTGATAAATTGATCAACCATTAATTTGAAATGCTCTCCACTTGTTGGATGGACAAAAAATCTCGTCTCTTAGACAAATTTTCCTGGTAAGACAATAAACATGATCTAAGTCTGTAAGATTTATCTGTTAGATTGGATGAATCCAGATCTAGTAAAACCTCTGCTAAGTTCAAAGTAAATTAGCTTGGCAGCATCAGATCTCAAAGCATTCACTTACCAAGATGATATTGTGCAGCAGCTCGGTTAGTATATAATACAGCATTCAGCTCCTTATCTGGACTCTTGCTTTTGATCCCTTCCGTATAGTTCTCTACAGCTATGGAGTATTTCTTCTTCTTGAACTCAAAATTGCCATCTTCTTTATATGCCTCAGCCCGAGCTGAAATAAACATCTGTTAGGTCCCACGATCATCACACTTCCAACAAACAGTGTATTCATACAAAAATTGATCTCCTATTTCCCTGTGTTTTCCCATCGGGCTCTTTTCAGTCTGTTAATGTACCTAATTAATACTCTGTTATTTTGCTAATGTACTTCACTGATGTTATTTTGTTAATGTATCTAATTGATACTGTGTTATTTTGTTAATGTACCTCATTAACACTGTTATTTTGTTAATTTTGTTAATGTACCTCATTAATACTGTGCTAGCTGCTACTAATGCCATACCCATTCCTACATACTGTTCTTTTCAGAACTTCATGATCATATAATTTACAGCCAAGCTGGAAATCCAAAAATGTTCTGACATTCTTTAACTTCACTCAGAACAGGCAAGATATGAGATGAAATGAAATGACCAACATACTGAAATAGACTTATCTAAAGGTTTCAGATTTTTTTCACACAAGTCAATCAAACTGTAGGAATCTTACTCAATACTTAGATTTAAAAACCTACTATGTCATAATCATCTGAAAGGAACCATAAATTTCAATTTTGAAGTCATCTGATTCAAAATAATAGCTCAGAGATAAGGTGCAAAGAAATTCTGTCACTGATTTCAACAACACCATCTATTGTGGTTATTAGGGCTTTGAAACCTAATGCATCAAAAAGATTGTTTTAGGGATAATGAAATGTGCATTCCAATTTGAAGAGATCTGGTCATGTAGTGTCAGGAACATCATTCAGAATAACGAAATTTTGCAACTCTTCAAACCGATCAAAAACTGTAACTGTGTCAACTGCTGATGTTAAATGCTGTATATCAAACATTTGTGGAATATTACCTGGTTAATTCATTTAGATAGTATCATTCAAATAAAGTACACAGTAGTCTGTTGTTTAAAGATTTTGGAGCATTTTATACCAAATGTTTATACATAGCTGGTCAAGGACCTCATCTAAAATCTTGTCAAAATATATCTTTATAATGAAATTTGGTTAAATCTGACAAGGAATATGGACTCCAGCATATTAATGAGAAAATTTTGGTGCATTTTAAATCAAACAAGGGCCATAACTCTTTCTGACGTTGAAGGAAACTGCTGCTAATTAAACCCATCCACAATCTTGTTGATATACACATTCATATTAGATCTGGTTTAAATCCAACAAGAAATTTAAGCTCAAAGACATTAATATTGTGGCATTCTGAATTGAAAGGGCCATAACTGCCAAAACATTATAGTAATTATTGTAACACAACTTACCTGAGATCATGTTAAGAGAGTTCTTCATATCCTACTTTTTGTTAAAATCTTAAAAGAACTATGGACTATAAAGCATTAACAAGAACGTTTAGGTGCACATTACATCAAAAAAGTCATAACTGTATTAAATTGTGAAGGACACAGCAGATTATCAATTATCAAACTCATGCCATAGACATTTGTATCTCTAAAACATTTGACAAGCAACATGTACAGGGTCGAACTGCACATCAGGACAATACTGGCTGTACAGCAACAATTAAAAGTTAAGTTCTAACAAAACAAAGGATACAGAATTGCTAATAAACATTTGGAAGAAAAATCCTTTCAAATGAATATAAAGATGATGCCCTACAAGAGACATAAAATGGAAGATAAAAAGTTAAACAATTTTTATTTAAAATACATATTTATGATCTAAACCACATTCCCTCAGAAAGTCCACGATTTTTTCTGTGGTATGAGCTCTATATTTCTAGTGTAACCTGAACCTTCAACTGCTAGTTTGGGACACCATCCCCAATTTTCCGACTGTATCCTGTGGATTTTTTAAAACTGATTCCTGTGGATGTATTTTTTCCAAACAAACAACCTGGCAAAGAAGGGTCAATACATACGCAAAATAATGAATTTTGTACTCAAATAGTGAAGAAAGATGATCAAGTTAAAAACTGTAAATGAAACAAAAAGATAGTAATAATTACAGTAAATCAGTTTTATTATAGATAAAAAAATGGTTTTTTTTATTTGCTTGACTATAATGACTCAAAGTACAATAACAGACTTCCTCTTGTCACAACTGGACCCCAAGTTTCACTATAAGGCTCTTTATTTCTGGATAATGAGGGTCAAGGACACACAGAACCAAAGGCCCACAGAGAACTCTCTGCAACTTATATCTTACATGGCCCTTACTCTATCAAACCAATACTGTACCAGCAATTATAGTTTAAGCTAATAAACTGAAAGCTTTTTTATTCAGTAGCCTCCTCTTTTCAACAGCAAAATTCTGGTTATACAGCTGGACAAAGAATCACATTTCAGTTTCAAGTTTTCAGCTGAGTTTCATGCTACAAACTGAGAGCCAACTGCTAAGATCTTTTCAGAAATAACCACTTTAGTGAATCATCCAGTATAATGCCTCTTATTTCTGAGGAATAAAGCAATTAGCTGATGTTTAGCAGGTAAATACGTGAAATTACACAGATTCTAAACCATTTCCAATTTATATGCAATTGAAATTATTACTGTGGAGCATGTTACAAGTTGATAAATCACATGTGCATGCATTTTCATTGATATCACTCTGAATGAATACATTTGGGCTTAGACATCACATACTATTTCTAAACTTGGAAAATTTCTCACCTCTGTGTGATTGGAGAACCTGAAAGAATTGCATGTTTTCAGTTTATATAAACATGATGTAGAGTACAGTCATGTTTTGGGTGCAGCCTAAAAATAAAAAAGGTAAATACAACAATATACCAGGACAACAATACTATATGAAATCCAATACCGATATATGGATATGTCCACACAGATACACCTTGGTAAACATATGCTGTGCACACATTTTGATGTCATTATACCTGCTGGGTCCTCTTCCTCATATTTCAGTCTCATTAGTCCTTCCAGCTCTGGGGATAAGGGCTTACTCCAGTCAACCTCCTTGATAAAGGCTGGGTGCATTTCCAACTCCTGTGGAAAAAAAATTAATTAAGTACACAGATGCAAAGACCTTCTTTCATAAATTTTGTATCATACACCAGTAGTATTCATTTATGTATACTTTGTACCTTTTGTCTCAGCAGAGACCAGGATCAACTGTTTCATACAGTTCATGATGTTTGTTCAACTTGCACTTTGAAGCCTAAAATGTAAACACATGCCTAAAAGTAAACACTGACCTGCCTCTCTATTATGTGTCAGAAGATCTGGCATGGAAACCACAAAACTCTTGAGCTTAAGAATTTGTTTAACCAATCACAAAATGGCATTACTTTTGTAAGGTCATTTCTGATTGGCTGAGAATGAAACCACAATCTCAAGCTCATAGCTTTATAATCTCCAGACCTGATTATGTTTTTAACAGATGAATGAACAGTTATATATTGTTCAAAAGTCTTATATATATATATATATATATATATATACAGTAGTCCCCCTCTTGAACAGCCCCCCTGACCAGCAGCCACCCGCTCCTTACGGCCAGAATCCGTCGGCACCAACGAGTTTGTGTTCAAAAGTACCCCTCACAAATGGCCAGCCCGCTAACGCAGCCAGTGGCCAGCATGTTAGTGCAAAAATATAAAATTTACCCCTCACAAGCGGCCGCATTTTATTTTATAATATATATCCAGAACCAGTATTTTATTCATAACGTGTGTTAAGTAATCCGATTTCTGTTTCCCGATGTCAGGTTTTCATTACTGAAAGAAGTGTTGACTAAAGTACATGTACTACTAAGGTTGATAAATCATTTACGCCTCACGAGAATCCACATTTATTCCATAAAGCCAAGAAAGACTCAAATTTTAATCCATACAAAAAGGTAAGTACACGTAATCCGATTAGCCTTACTGCTGTGTTATCATGAGATGTCCAGTTTAGTCACTCTGATAATTGTTAAGATTACAATTATTGAACAGTAGTAACAGCTGAGAAGTGGCAGTATTGATGTACAATATACAATTCAGCAGGAAAATGGTATGATAGCCATTATGGCTTCCCTTAGTAGGATGTTGAGCTTGTTCACTTTCATAATTAGTGGCTATTATTACTGACAATAACTGTAAAGTTTACAAATCCTAACGGCTTCTCTCACTTAGTGTAAAGAAATGTAAACATAGTAGGGTACCAGACTGCAACTAATGAATCACGTGACAAGATCGCTTCCTTTAAAAACACATGGCATTTGTTTAAATGCAGAAAAATTGTTTAATCAGTCATATAGTTGGCAACATTGATGATTACAACCGGACATAATTGTCAAGATCATAGCAGGGTCAGCATAGGCTAAAATGATTTTGTGCAGACACACAGAGAAAATAAACTTGAACAAAACAGGATACCAGAGAAAGACCGAAATATCACGTGACAACACATTTATTGCTTCCTTTATGAAGAAGGCATTTCGTCCGCTCTACAAAAGTTTCATCTGCATAATTAAATCGCATACAGTTAGCAACATTTGAATAAATCATTACCAAACATTAACATGTCATCATGTAAACAGAGACGATTATTTTAGAAAAAAAGTCGGTTATTCTACTGGACGACATCGGATGAGGTGGGGAGGGGGGACCTGTCCAACAATTTTAGGTAGAAAAGACTCGAATAAAACAATTTTATGTTGAAAACACTCGAATAAACAACACTGTAACAGATAAGGAGGTTATTCAGCAGCAGTGGGAAAATGGAGCAAACAGAAAGAGAATTATGTATGTACCAAGATTTAAATGACATTTTTGAATGGTTTTGCAATGTGCATGACAACAACACCCGCTCACATATCACGCTTATGCCAAGAATAAGAACTATTAATGCATATTCAGTTGAAGTAAGTCTATTATTATAAAAAGATGAAACATTTAATAATTAATGTTACTTTTAAACGAAGGTATTAAATGCTTTGAAGAATGTAGCTTTCTTACTACATATATTGCATAAACTTTTCACAAAAAATTTAGTCCCCCTCTGGAAAGGCCACCCGTCTTATAAGGCCACTCTCCCGGTGCAGAAGGGGTGGCCGTATAAGAGGGGGACTACTGTATATAAAAGGAAAAAAATTTAAAAATGAAAACCTTTGTGACCCCAAATAAATTTAAGTTTGGAGAGATTTTGCTTTACTATGTTTGTGGAAAAAATGTCTGATATATTATATAGCCTAAGACTAGAATGTTTTCGGTCCTAGATTGGCCAAACCAGTGACAATCAATAACATTCAGTTTGTCAAATTTGCAGGAATTATTGAAATGACACTTGTTTGCATCACTGTTGCTTTCAAATATTCTTGCACAAATTTTTCATTGGAATATCTTAAACAATAGAAGCTCCTAAGAAAAATTTCCCACTGCCAAAGATTCATACTCATTGACCAAATTTTACAATGTGAGGACACTTCAATCCTACGTTACTTAGCTGTCATTCTGACATGCTGACATGTGCATGAAGACAAATAACAGTCATAGCTACATGAAATACATGTAATCATTTTTCTCCACTGAAAATCAACTGAGTGATCTGACTTTTAGAATATTCTTTTGTTGGTCTCCATCGGCAAAGCATTAAAAGTGATGCCATGTCTGGTTAGAAAACCCCCAATATTTTATTAAAAACACAAACAAAAATTGCTATATTGATTATGAAAACAAATGAATAGCATCAATCACAATTAGAAAATAAACAGATAAACAGATTTTTTCTTAAATGAGAAATAATTTGCCTTCAAAGCTAGCTCTTTTTTATGGTGCAAAGACTTCTGATTAGCCTATTGTCAGCCCTAATCTGTTTCTCCATGCATTTTGAGTGTTGTTTTAACCTTGCATGCCACTGGGACATATTCCATGTCTCTCTCCCACAGATAAGCCTACTACAGTACTTGCTAACCATAATAAATCTGCTGCAGTGTGTGTCAGAAATTCAGCAGCCAAAATATATTTCCAAATTTGAAGTGAGTTTGTTTTATGGGGTTCTTTTTAACATAAAATTCAAATTTAGGATTGAAAATTTGTTTTAGTGTTTGAAGTTGAGGGGTTTTGGTTTAGTGGGGAAAAATATGACAATATTAAAGAAGGAAAAAATTCAGAACTCCCAAAATATTTTGGTTGTGAGTTTCTGGTATAGCAAAGTTAACAGTTTGCGGAATTTCAGTGTGTGTGTGTGTGTGTGTGTGTGTGTGTGTGTGTGTGTGTGTGTGTGTGTGTGTGTGTGTGTGTGTGTGTGTGTGTGTGTGTGTGTGTACATACATAAATACATATATACATGCATACTGTTACGAGTCTATGGCCTTAAAATAAGTAACAGAAAAGAGTGAAAGACAAAAAGCTTTGCAAAATTTAACAAATAAATTATTTCCCTACAATACAAAGTGAAAATGAGAAAAAAGAATGTATGGTATTGTGAATTAAATCCCAAAATAATCCAAGAATTACAGACACACATCCTAATAATTTAATGTCCTGAATAAAATTCAATAAAAGTCCCAAAGAAATCCAAAACTGAAGGGGATGATGTGTCTGTTATAGCTTATGGAGTGCTGATGTGTCAACAGTCTTTGGTTGAATCACAGTACTATAATTCCAGGTTTGAATTCAGTATAAATTCCAGTGAATGTCTTTATCCAAACATTTTATCAGAGCACTTTTGTATCTCCAGAGAAAATAATCACCTGAATTCAATAATTTGAAGAAAATAAATTCAACCCAACTGGTCACAACATAATACAACTTGAAACTGCTAGATGTTCAAACATAACTGACCAAGTCCTCACAATTATAAGATTATATAGTTCTCTGCTTGATCTCAGGTCACAATTAGCATTTTCTAAAAAAAACAACACATTAATTAATGGAAAATAACCTTCCAGGATGATCCTGATGTTTACAAAATCAAAACCATAACCTGTAAAATTCACTTAGGGAAGTCCAAAACTCTGACCTAAATAAACATATTTACTTCATCTGTTAATAAAGATCCTGATATTAAGCCCATACACATAGAGAATAATTTAGCTATGTATTAGTTGTTTACATAAAATGAAATAATAAAAAGTCAATCAGGTCAAGCAGAAATTAACTCAATTTTGGACAAGGTCAAGTCCAGCATACAATGTTACATTACAATAGCATTTAATGAAATAATTTTTTTTTAAAACTAACAAACAAACAATTTAATTAAATATACATAACAACACATACACACACAGAGTTTGCTTCATTGCTTTCAAGGAAAACTATTTCTAATAAAATCTTCTGCACAAAGGTGACTGAAAACAGTTACCTAGCAAAATTTTTTAATAATCCTTCATAAGTCATGGTTATTGCTGAAGTTTTAATTTAAAAAATAGACACAAGGAGTCATATTAATGCGGTTTAACTATTGGGGACATGAAAATAAACTGTGATCCACCTTATCTCTGTAATCTTAATTAAAAAGCCCTAAGCTTTGATATTACTTTGTTGGTATCTTCTGACCTTTACAATCTCGTCAATATCCTTGTCTTTCTCTGTTTCCTTGTTCTTCTTGGCCTTTTTAGTCTTTTCACTGATGAAGGCTTCAAGATCAGCATCTAGTTTCTCTATTAACTTCTGACGCTCTTCATCACTCATGGATGTTCCTTGCTTATCTGCCATTTTCTGATGTCCCAATTCTATTTCTACAACGACACCAAAATGTTAAAAATGGACTGCTATTACATTCTATTACAGCACAATACATATTACAATGGCACCTGAAAATTTCCAAGAACCGGTGCTATTATCCATCACATCTGAGACGTATGTAAATATTTACTTACAATGTTCACATAGCCTTCAAATTTAACAGTTGAATGAAATACTCTCTATTCATAAGTAAAACAAATCTTTGATTTGCCTTATATGGACACATTTAAGTTGAGGGTATGAGATCAAATCCCCATAAACTTATGCCCACACAATGTCAACAAATTATCTGCTTCACAATTTAAACAATACAAGCAGAACTGGTGACTCAAATTATGCTGCTAGATAAAGAATTGTTATATAAATTGGGGGATGGGGGCATTAAGGGCGTATGGTTTCATTGTGGGAACCCATTAAGGGTGTATTGTCAAACGCATGAGTTTCATTTCTTTGTGGGGACTCATTAAGGTTGTAGTCAAACTCATGTAAGAAGGCCCATTACAGATGTATTGTCAAACTCACAAATTTTGTTTCATTTGGGGGCCCCATCATGGAGGTATTGTTAAACTCGTGAGATTCATTGCAGTGTAGGGGGCCTGTTAACCCTTTAGCTACTACAGCTGTTGTGCAGTTTCACTACTGCTGAGTGCTATCATATCAGTTACTGAGACTACTGAGGCTGGTTGCTAGGCTGAATACTAGAGCATCATCATGGCTGACTACAGAAACTGACAATAAAAACATGGTTACATTTATATTCATTATTTCATTAGTTTTTGCTGGATTTCAGTGAAATAAAAAAACAGCTTACCTTGTATAGTGTCTGTTATTCATATATTTCCACTTTATATAATCCTACATTCCATCATACAAGAAATCCCAGTCATGTAAACTGTTTTGAATCCCACAAAATAAATTCAATATTTACATATGTACATATAAAAACATGAATGAAATCCACACTCTAATTACAAAGTTGAGAGTGGTACCTCTCAAAACAGTCATTATCCACACATAAATGTACTTGGCATTGTTTGCATCTGATGAAAACTTCACGTCTCCTCCCTTCCCTTACACACATCTTGTATATTCCAAGATATGCCCACATCTCCGTGATGCTGGTTTCATATCATTTCAGGTCTTGCTTTTGGTCCCCCAATTTCTTGGCATAATCGTTTGTTTCTTTCACAAACTTTTCCACCAGACATTCAGGAAAAAACTTGAGAAAAAAATCTTTCTCATTGCTTACTGGTCCAAGCTCGACTGTTGAACCAACATGAGAGTCAAAATCATTGATCTCGAACATGGCGAGGTCATCACTCCATTGTGCAAGTGGGACTATGTCCTCCTCGTCATCCGATTCAAAATCACTTACATCTGGCACTGAAACGGGACTAACATCAATATCTGATCCATCTTCTAAGAATGATCCATTAAACTCTTCAATATCACTTGCACTGAACCCTTCAAAGTCGCTCATATCTGAATTGGAATCCATCTTTATCTCAACTACACGTTTTGTAAATTGCAGGAAAGCCCTTCCAGTGTGTCTAAATTTAACCTCTCAGCTTTCAAACTTGTATCAAAATGTTGAGTAAACAGTCCTCTCATTGGTTATGATAATCAAAAATATGTCAACTTCTGTACTTTCAACCAATCAACATTTAGTTAACATAGCAGTCACGTCTGCATAGATGTGACACTGGGGTTTTGAGTACTGCTGAACTATACGTACATAAGCGACACTGGGGTAGTAAACGAAGTTTATCAACACTGCATATATGCGTCAGTGGGATTCAGGAGCTATTTACAGGTGATGCTTAGATGCAGCAGTCGTAGCTAAAGGGTTAAGGGTATATTTTCAAATTCATGAGTTTTGTTTCAGCATTGTACAATTGCAAGTTAATAAACCCTATCATCCCTTCAAAATCATAAAGAAGCTGTTCGACATAAGGCATAGAATTTAAGTTTTTGGGTGTTGGGGGTGTGTGTGTGATTTAGATTTTTAACGTAGCTTTAACAATTTTTCAGCCATATCACCACCATGTCTGTAGTGCGGCAGTTTATAGTGATGTCTAGCTTGAGGACATCATCCTGCAGACATGTAACATCATGTCCCACCCAGTCACATTATCCTGACACCAGGCCGACCAGTCCAAACACTAACCTCTTAACGCTGAATGCCAAGTGAGGCAGCTGCTAGTACCATTTTTATAGGTCTTTGGTATGACTCAGCCAGGGTTTGAACCTGTGACCAACTGCATCCGAGGCGGACGATCCAACCACTTAGGCCAACGGAGCGGCCCATGGGTGTTGGGATTAATAAGAATATCACAAATTGTAATTATTTAATGGATCTACTATAACTTGGGCATACAAAGATCTCAACTAAATTTATTAATTTCATTCTGAATATTTATAGTCAATGTGTTGCCTTTACATAACATTACCTGAATTATTATTTATTTTTATTTTATCTTGGTACCGTACTACTGACAGTTACTGTATTTTTCAACTGCTCTGGTAATTGGACATTCTCTTTAGAGTACCTCCTGTTAGAGGTTAACTTGGAATGCCCATCACTTTGGCAGATCTACTGATAAGAAATGAAAATAATTCACCATGAGCAATGCCTCACATGTTGATTACTTATGCAACTGGATAAAAGTAAGTCAGCAAACTGAAACTTTTTGGGGTATATACATATATTCTAAGTAGTAATGTGATAATGTGAAGTACTGGCCAAGATGAAAATAATTAGAAATAACAAAGGCCTATTTAAATCTGAAGATAAATGTGTAAGGTCTAAAAGGCTGGCTCAGTATTCTCAAAACTTTTTGATGAATAAACTCAAGCGTGAGCTACAAAGTCAAGATTCAACACTGTTTAAAATGGAAAAATACCCACAATCACTGTATATTATTACATTCTTTATTCATAGTTCTGGTTAAAATGCTGCAATTTTAAAAAGCAAATTAGATATAAATCTATCATAAAACATAATATTTATATATCACATGTACATGTATTAGCATATCAATTGCAAAATTAACAAACGTATTATGCATTTATTCTGTCTGTAAGTTGACTTCACTGATTTTGATTATAATCACTTCTTCCTCTAGTGTTAGAATTTTTCTCTTTTGATTAGAAGTTCTGCTACTGTTATCAAAGTATTAATGACTGTACTGTAATAACAACTATAGCAGTTATGATCAGCCTTTGGGTAAGTATGGAATATATATTATGTACCAATGAATAAAATCAACCAACATAATAATGGGTAATCATCCAGAAACAGAATAATTTTATTTTGAGACAGCAGCCTAAGGCTTAATTCACTGATAGCAGATGGATTAACTCTATAAACAAAGGGTGTAACTGGCTGCGTAAAGGTAAACAGATGATGGCTTGGTGTGTGGGTTGTACACACTGTAACATCCAAAAATGCAACAAACAACACAAGCCTTTAACAATGATAATTAAATCTGGAAACAATTATCACTTAGTATTAAAGAAGAAAATACAGACCTCATTCATCCTAGGCATTACAGATTAACCCTAGAGATACACAATGTACTTGATCACCACACTGATGCTCTGTAAAGATTTTTAATTATTACATTATCAGCACTGTACGAGTTATAACAAAAGGCAAAGAAACAATACAAACTTATGTACTGACAACGTACACCCATGACTATTCCCTTTCCTCACTGAAAAATGTAGGTCAAAGAACCTAAAAACATATCCATTTGCTTGTGTTAGAATTTGAATTTATTAGAAAAAAGACATCAGAGTAAGTAAAGTCTGACTAAAGCAAATACATTGATGCAATCACACTTGACAATAAGCAGCAGGTGGTGCATGGTCAAAGATAAAGTAAAGAAGGTAGTAATAGGACAGTCAGAAGAGTAATGATAGGAAAGGCAGAAATAAGTGAGAGTGTTAGTGTATGTTTTCATCCCTTCATACTCAGACCAATCCAGCTACCGTGGCAGCGATGAGATAATGAACCTCAACCATCATAGCCCTGAGAATCACTAGGTCTTACTTTTAGCTGACTCGTTCATTAGAATGTGATTTTGGAAAGCTCCACTTGTGAGATACCAAGTCAGGAGCTTCTGCGATTATTGATGGTAATTTGTTCCAAGTACCTACTGTGCATGAGAAGAAGCTGAACCTGAAACAATTTGTTGATGCTGACTTCAATTGGAACCTCTTCCTGTGGTTTGTCCTAGTTTGGTTATATGCTAGGGTCAGGTATTTGTCCACTGGTATGCCCACTAGATTGTTCACTATCTTATATAACATGGTCAGCTGGATCTTGGTTCACCTGGATTCATGGGACTCCCACTGGAGATGGTTCAACACTGCAATGACACTGCAAGTATTACGGTATCTATTTGTGGTGAATCTAGCAGCTGTCCTCTGAACCATCTCTATCTTATTTATTTGGTATTTATTATGTGGGTTACACACAGATGAGCAGTACTCAAGGCCTGATCCAGCCAGAATGAAATATGCTGCACTTTTTACTTCCTCATTGTTGATTTGGAGGTTGCAGCGTAGGAAACCAAGGTTACTGTTCCCTTTTATCACTATCTTGTCTATGTGCCTTTTCCAAGAGAGGTCTCTGGACAATTCCATCTGAGATATTTTGTTGCCTGCTCAGTGGCTAGCTTGTGCCCCTTAAGAATATGTTTGGACAAGATTGGTGATTTCTTCCAGTATACTCTTAGGATGCTGCATTTTTCTGAGTGGAACAACATACACTAAGTTCTTTCCCAGAGGGCCAGTCAGTTCAGGTATTCTCAAAGGATCTCAAAATCCTTGGGCGCATTTATTTCCCAGTAGACTATACAGTCATCTGCAAAAAGTCTTGTGTTAGATTTGACACTGTAAGACTAATATGCACCATGAACAGCATTCAAATTTTTGTATCGCTCCATTTACAACTTATGAATACCTTTAAAAGGATAATTCTGCGGTACTTTCAATGGTAAGCATAAGAAGTACAAAAAATTTTGTTCATGTTCACAAGATATTAAGGACATAATATTGGCACTATGGTGACAACTGATATACTCCAATGCTGTATTATCATGGGCTCTACATTATCACAACAAATGGGATTTTCTGATTAATTTTGGACATGTGCCATTTAGCGATTGTTTACAGATGTAAAGCTGTAACCAGTAAGGATGCAAATATCTTACTGCACAATGTCCTCTAAATTATCAACACTTTTTATAAGTTTACAATGAAAAAGAATGACCATCACTTTTTTGTAAAGTGCATGTACTTACATTGATCATCATATAAAAAACTCCTGTCAAACTTGCTATACCTGCATTGGCTTTGATTACAAAATATATTCAGTGTATC
>JAECUM010010857.1:0-43173 GCA_016617855.1 Megalonaias nervosa | reverse complement strand
ACACAAATAATAAATTAGACATATTTCAGTTTCTGCGTGTGAGAAAAAATAAAAAATGCATATGTAATGCAACATCCTGAAGCATTTTAAGAAACGTATGAGGATTGTTTTAAAACTTCGCTTTGAAAAAGTATGGGTGTATACACTTTACATACAAAGCAGTTGTCATTACAAATGTGTCCGCATGTGCTGCATGGTGTGGGCATTTTATGCCTCTTGCTCTTCATTGAGTGTGATCGTGAAAATTCACCACACTTGTTTGAGAACTGGCGGGCAAGAACGGAAAAGTACATATTCTGTTACGCTTAATCGGACTCTTACATCAGAACAGTTCTTAAATTACCTGCATTGACGGAATATGTACAGGCTTATTAAAAATGATCCACGTGGCCGTTTCCTGGCAACCCGGCTGGGTAAGGGAACCAGAATATGTCATGTAATGCTCGGTCTTTGGCAAAAGGTCTTCAATTGAGAAGTAATGAATGTCGGTCATTTTACCTGAGGATACAAAACATACATCAAAATTTGTTCATTTGTCTACTTTCTAGCAATTTAAATTGTATGTCTTGCATTATGATTATATTATAATTGAATATCTATTTAAATCTATTAATGTAGCAAAGTTTTTCTGGCATGTTATATACGTATACATTTTGCAAAACTACATGCTATCATCTCTTTATGTCAATACTTTTGACCTACCACTGTTTTCATGTTTAATAATAAAAAACTGTATGAGAGAAACCATAAAATTACAGATAAAGAGGACTTAACTCAAACGCACAGGTTTGGACATAAGAACACCCAACCAGTAGTACCAAATTGCGTTGGATTGGAATAGTAAATAAAAACCATATATAAAAATATGGCAATCAATTTCAGATGAAAATTATGCACATTTACGCAAACGGAACCTAAGTTCAGATTAGATATTCGGTGCAAAAGGCCTGGTCATCGAGATACATGTGCCTGACTCTTCTAGTGCCACTGGACATTTGTATGACTGCAAAGTGCTGTCGAAATTTGTGGAACACTACCGAACCACCTGTTTGCGCACCGGTACCTGATGTATCCATCTGTTCGATGATATCCTCCTTCGTGAGAGACTTCCTGGAAGAGCACAGCATCCAACCTTAACCACATACTCCATACAGACCTGATATAGGTCCGAGTGATGCTTGGCTGTATCTCATTATCGAATATTCGCTGTAGGGAAGACAATTTTTAAAGCCACCATGCGGTTGGAAGCACAGTTTTCCAATGTATGAACAACATACCAGAGAGCGAATACAAAATGGCATTTGATATATATGGATAATCAGATTGAGAAATTTTTTAGAGTTCATTAAAAGTACTTTGAAGTGCTGCACTGACATACTGTTAAAAAAATAAAGAACTTTATTGCAAAGTGCGTTCATGTTCAGAGTTATTTAGGTGCTCATCGTACGGTTGGCATGTGTTGGTGTTTTACGGCGAGCACCAGTCGCCCATACAATAGAAGTAAAATGCATGCCCGAAGACAGACCATGGTAACTGAACACACATACCTTCAAGATTGACTTTTTAACAATTATTAATATCAGTGGACTTTAAGATCTAATAATGATGCCTTGTACTATATTATTAAATTAAATGATAAATTATAACACAGACCTACAACCTACAAAACGACGGTTGAAGAAGCATAATTCAACAAAATGATCTGAACGTTCAGAATAATTGTGATTCAGGAACATTCGAGGTAATCCAATGCAACGGGGTTTTTTTTCTCGTTTCGTTTATTTTCATAAGCACGATAATTACAAAAGGCAACATTGGTGTGTATTAGAGATAAGCAGAGTTATTAGATCCAAAAATGTTAATTGATAGTATTCATATTTATCTAAAAGTCCCATGTGCATGTGTACCAAGAACTGTTTAAATGTATACGTCTATTAAATCGTCACTCAAAATCAAAGAAGACTTTCTCTCTACTCACGTTTTCCTCCAGCACCGTTGACCAATTGCCAATTTCAATTTCTATTAATTTATTTTCAAACGTACTGAAAGCTCTATTCATCTCAACTTCATCGTTGACCTGTGTTGAATAATAATAATAATAATAATAATAATAATAATAATAATAATAATAATAATAAGAAGAAGAAGAAGAAGAAGAAGTGTAAATACACTAGAGTTTAAAGGTCAGATCTGCTGAAGTTAAAATATTTATGTTTTTATTTTATATTGAATCACAATATTGGAGATCTGTGATTATTTTATTCCATTCTTCTAAAATTTTGTACTCATCCCAAACTGACTGAAACAAGTAAAACCTTTTCCCCACCCCCACATCATTTGTTTCATTTCCGCTAATAATTAACCAAACCTAACCAGACGTTGTGTCTCGAAATGCTATATGAAAATGTCTTATATTCAGCGCATTCTCATCTACAGTAACATATCGTGTGAATGATTCATATCCCTTGTTCTGAACGTTGTATTTTTAATTTACGTTGATTAGAAGTTTTTACAAAATTACTTATAGACGTTTTCGCCTCTCCATAAGTATTATTAAATTTATTATTTTCAGTCATAAAATGTATGAGGTTTGAATTTATCCTTGACTTGACGTATGGATACAAGTAAAACAAATTAACCACCCATTTAATTCTTGTTATATCAGGTTGGTTTTCAGTGAGAACATTTTTCGATGTGAAAAATCATTTGAACCATATTAGTACAACATGAGACACGTGGAAGCAGGCAACTGCTAATTTGTTCCTTTCATTTTTCCATCTGGTCATTGTGCAAAATGTGGCTTCTTACTGTGTGTGTCATATCAGATATCAAAGCAAAATTAGGGAAAAATCTTGTTATAAAAGTACTTACCAATAAAAATACTGATACAATTGCAAGACCCTTTGGACTAATGCTGGCCTCTTCATAGTTTTTATATAATTCTACGTTGTATGCGATGAAATGAATCTGCAAAGCAAATCTTAAGTTTAGTTTTTTACAGGGATAAAATTATTGCTTAACCCCAGAAAAATATTTGCAATATCATCATTGCAAAATGAATAGACATCTTTGCAGATCTTTTAAAGAATATATCTTAATTAGTTTCGTCTAAATCAAATTACATAAATCGCATACGCCTTCTTGACGAATCAAAAACAGTAATATTTGCTTAAACGTGTTCATTTTTTATTTTACAAATCTTGATTGTAAGCGACAGCGTCATACTTGATATGTGTGCGTATGTGTGTTCCATCATTAGGTGGTTATCTCATTTCCTAGAGCGTTTCGGCGCTGACCCACAATACTCCTGGGGTAATTCGACAGAGTTGATCAGACTCATCAGACTCAGCCCGGAAGCGATTGGCTTTTCCATCGCTCCACTCTCTTATGTCAATTCCAATTTGAGGCTTTCACTGCCTGTTTGCCAACCTTGGTGACTAACGTCCAACGGCTAGCTACTGTAATCCTGATGATTCCAACGGGACACCAAAAAGTCTGTGATGCAAAGCCACGGCATCTTATTTCCACCGACAGATTCCAAGCAGTCCAACCGTTTTGCTGGCACTCATGAATGAGTGGCTGATACTTGGCCAATTTCTTTTCATGGGCCTCTCCATTCTAGCTTCCAATGACTGTCATTTCTAACAAAATCACCTGTTTGGTAGTTCCTGACCACAGACAATATCAAGTCTGAAGTTAGTGTTACGGATGTCTCTCGGGAGTTTCTGCTGTTCTTTTACCTCTGTCTGAATTTCCCAATCATGCGCTGTTGTCAAGATGCCTCTTGCTCCAGTCTTTTGTTTTTGTGTCTCACCGCTTCTCATAAAGCTGATGAAGTCTGGACCACGTTTTCGCATACATTGGTCATTTAATAAAACAGTAGTATTCATCTTCGATATTTGGGTTTTGTTGCTACATATACAAAACCTTTCATTTCTGGTAAAGAATGTGATTAATTCCTTCATTAATTCCTTTATTTCTTTAATACTCTTCTGTAATTGAAAATGTTCAATACATGCAAATAAGTTTCATGAGAAAATACGTCACTGATAGCTCTACAGAACTTCAAATAACTCAGTATTTTAGTTCTAAGCAAAGGAATAAATAATGTCCTTCAATCTTTGCTTTAAGGTCTACAAAACACCTACACACAAAGGACTCTTTATCTTACCAAAATAGTTTTGACTAATTATAAGCAATTTACACATTCATTTTTTCTACCTGAGACAAATGCACATAATAAAATCTTTAGTATCATATATTCCTTTATATACAGTCTAAATATGCAGTCTAAATATACAGTCGCAATATGCCCTGTAAAAATATATAGTATAAATATGCAGTCTAAATATACCATAAATATGCAGTGTAATTATGCAGTCTAAATATACAGTCTAAATACGCAGTCTAAATATACACTCTAAATATGCAGTCTAACATACAGTCTATATATACAGTCTAAATATATAATCTAAATCTGCAATCTAAAGACACAATCTATGTATTCTAAACATAGACTTTAAATATGCAGTGTACATATACAGCCTAAATATGCAATCAATATATACAGTCTAAATACAGGGTCTAAATATGCAGCATAAATATACAGTATAAATATCCAGTCTAAATATGCAGCATAAATATACAGTATAAATATCCAGTCTAAATATGCAGTATAAAAATACATTATAATATACAGTCTAAATATGCATTATCAATATATAGTATAACCCGTCTGAATATGCATTATAAATATACAGAATAAACATCCAGTCTAAATATGCAGAATAAAAATAAATATCCAGTCTAAATATGCAGTATATTATACAGTATAATTATCCAGTTTAAATATGGTATCTAAGTATACAGTCTAAATACATGGTCTAAATTTGCAGTATAAAAATACATTATAAATATCCAGTCTAAATATGCAGCATAAATATACAGGATAGATATCCAGTCTAAATATGCAGTATATTATACAGTATAAATATCCAGTCGAAATATGCATTATAAATATACAGTATAACCAGTCTAAAAATGCAGTATAAATATACAGTATAAATATCCAGTCTAAATGTGCAGAATGGAGATGCACTGATGATATTAGGAACATCTTATATTAAACAATAATATATATTTTTTACAAATAGAAAATACCGTAAAAGTAAGAAACTTTATGTTGATAAAGTCACAAGGATGTAATAAAACAGCACCAGGATATAAACTGAATTTACAGTTCAAAAACTTTGGGTAGTCACAAATTCTTTTGTATTTATAATCGTTATGATCTAGCTGCCAGCAAATAGGAAATTGGAAGGCCTAAATTATTTAATGTTGCTTTGTAAAGCTGATCATCCTCCGAGTAAAAAACAAAAAAAAAAAAACAACAACAACAGAAATAACGACGAGGTCGCACTTGGAAAACTATTCTGAAACAAATAACTCTTGATCTCATTTTAAACATTCATTTGTACAATACAAAGAATCTACAGCCATAATGCTTGTTGCGAGCATTCTGAAATGCACTCCAGCTGCAGCTAACTCAAACTGAACTGCACTAATCTAATATGTTTTGAAGTAATTATTGTTCGCTTCTTTTGGTTTTCCCAAACGGTCGATGTTCCTCCTATCCCTTGTTCTGCCTAGTGACAAATAGCATGACGAAGGGTATTTTTCCCCTTTCTAATTAAATAAAAGGGGTTCCTAATTTTGTTCTGCATATTAATTTAGGCTGATTTGTACAACGTTTAGCGAAATATTTTCCTTATTTGAGGAAATAAACACGAATAGCATCTCTATTTTGAACAAACATCTGTTGGCGATGAAAAGAAATCGAAGTTTCTTTTATTAGTAGTTTATCTTTAGAAACTGAGGAGCCACAACATGTTGAATGAAGTTTGATGCAGGCATTTTTACAGTTATGTATTGTAAAAAATGTTTTCTACAAAAACCTCGCATGAAATTAAATATGTCAGCAGGTAAGTATGAATTTAGGTGCACAAAATAATCTTCCCAAACCTAATGGAAAATGTAATGGAGATAGAAGAAAGAAGATATGTACATCTGTCTTCTGAAAGGATAACATGAATACGCAAATAAATTAACTATCTAATACAAACAAGGTCGGTAAATTAGCACCAGATATATATCATAGATAGTTGTTTGTGCTCACCTCTCCAGAAAAATGCCTATTCGCAACTGTGTGTTCAGACCCGTTATCTTTGTCATAACCGTAGTGAAGTTTGATGTGGGATAATCGGTACAGGTATGACAGAGGACCGGAACTAATATTAATGTGGTGGTGATTCTCTTCAGAGACCCAGAAGGTAACGTCATTTCCGGTGCTCACTAGTTGACCATTAACCTGTAAAATAGAAGGCACATTCATTATTCATTAACCAGTTTTCCCTTATATATATATATATATATATATATATATATATATATATATATATATATACTACTATACTACTATATATATATATATATATATATATATATATAATCACAATCGTTATAGATATACAATTTTAATTATTGTCTCAGAAGGCTTCTATGATAATACATATTTACAAGTATGCCTGTTCAAGTATGAACACATCTTCACATTTTCTAATATATATGTCTGACCTTGGAAACCATTTTTATTTTAATAGGAATCTTGATCAACATATGATCATTGATCAGAATGATTTAAATAGAAATGTTAATTGGTTTTTAGTGCAATAACGTATTCTAATAGGAGATTATTCTACAAACTGAATCATGCAAATTGGGAACATGAGTCTGACGCTGTTAGAAATGTTCGAGAAAAACTCACGTGCGTTAGATCTATTTGTACGTATTTGAGATGATGATCAAATAATAATGTTTCTGGTTTTATGTCGATGGGTGATTGGTGTTTCCCATTCTTGCATATCGTCCATTCTGGATTCATTCCCCATCTGCTGGGTCCTGCAATCAGACAAATTTTAATGAAAGTGTGTTTGATGAATAAAAATAAGTTGAACAGAAAATGTGTTTAGTAAAAGTCACGTAAGAAGTCAGAGTTAATGTGTTTTACATAAAAGAAAAGTGTAGAAATTAATTTAATGTAAGGTCAGCACAATCCTTAATACAGTGCCGGTTAAAACTGTAGTTCTAAACATACAGACAGAAAATCTATCAAAGAACAATTGGAAAAAGAAGCACTCTTTTGTTACGCAAACTGAGCAAAACAGTCGTTTATCTTCTAAAATTGTGCATGAATTTGCAAACTCGTCAATAAACACTTCCAGCATGATTTGTTTCGGACTGTCATTCTTCTGGTTAACGTATATTTTTAAGTTTTTTTCTAGCACGTCAGAACCTAACTAAGCAAGCCGATCTATTCTTATTTCATGTCAGATTCTTTGACCTCTTTGAGGCGGTCCGCACAATAAGTAATAATGATAGTTATCACATACAGAGCGACTTCCCGATATGAAATCAATTTGTCTTTTGAAAAACTATTCAAATTAATCTAAAAATTAAAACAAGACATACAAAAATTGAAATGAATTCCTAATATTTCTAGAACCGGCCTCAAAGTATTTGTAACGTTAGAAATTTTACTTAATGTAAGCACGAGGAAGAAACTCAGAGTAAAGATTTATGTTATAGCTGGCGGTGTGTGATCGATACAAAAAGTAGAAGAATCTGTGACACATTAATAGTTGATGTGTTAAATGCCTTTAAGTATGTATACTAAAACTGCATGAAGTGTGAACAAATTTAAGTACTTTAATGCTGAGGCCAAAACTCATAAAGGAAACTGTTATATTAATGAAGAAAATTTCATTCAAGTTATGACATATTTTAAACAATAATTTGTGTTTGTCGTACTGCCAGTGTTTTGTACAATTAGATTAAATGACCCTCTTTAACAACAGCTGTATCATTCTGTGTTATTTTTATATTTGTATTATTCATGTCTTTTTTTTCAAGCAAACGTATAGGAAATCGAATCTAAATAAAAAAAAGTTGTTTTGTTTGCTGCATTAACCACGTAGCAATTTTAATCTTGAGTTCCATCATTTGCCACATGGATCATTTATTTTCCTACGATAACATTTTACGTGACAGATGAAATCAAAGTTTGAAACATAATACCATTTCCCATCATGTATTTAGATTGAAACGGTATGGCAAACTAACATTTGCTAATAAAGTATCTCTTTCCAATTTAATTTTGTAATGAAATTTGCAGATAATCATCAGGCATCTTTGCCATATGGAAAAATAATAAAGATACAAGAATAATGGTACCGTCATCGTACATGGAGGTATGCGTGAGAGATATTAAAGCATTTCTTAGAGCGAAAGATTAGTAATTAAGTAAATCCCAAAATTGCACTTCTAACTCCAATATTTTAGTGACTTTCGTTGTTGTAATCTTAATGAAATGAGGTGTCAGAATAATAAGAAATATTGAGTTCATATCTTCTGAATAGAAAGGCAATGTCCGCACAATAGACAAACAACTTCGAAGATGTTTCTCCAATAGTGTTAAAGACTAGAATATCTATGAATAATGGAAGTCTACTTGCAAATATATGTTTTAGAAAGTTATTAGCAACAATAGCAACTGTATGTTGTACAATTATCTTTATTTAAGTATATAACCTTACGGTACGTTCTGTTGCGTATAAAAACAGCTTATAAAAGCAAATTGTCACCAATGAGCTGTTACAGTATACCGTACATGTAGAAGTGGCCAACAATCACAAACACTTGAAGTACATACAATTCAATAGGCACTCAGTGCGCAATACACAACACTATGCATAACCAAAATGATAACAATAAGACATATATACATGCATCACAAATTACAGGTCTTCATTGCCGTAATACTATTTTTATTTTATTATATGTACATAATTAAAAATACAGTAGCATGCCCACAAATAATATATTAGAATTGGATACAACTATGCGGACTTAAAACCCTGCTACACCAAAAGCATATGAAACACATATCTAAGTACCCATATGCGCACGAAACAAAACATAACCAGAACGATGAAATAAAACAGGTAATGACATATACAGGCACAATTTCCTGTACATTTCACTAGAATACTATAAGGGTTTTGAAGTCAACTTTCAGCATCATTAATCAGGTTTTCATTACCTTAATTCTAGAAAACAGCCGTGTTTATGATTCTGGGAGAATGAAGTCTATGATGAAAAATGTTTCTGATCCGTGGAAAATTATTTGTTAGCATTGTATTGGCTGGGAAACAAATGTTTTGCTACCTATAGTCTTAAGTTATCTCGTTACCATCTTTCACCCGAGTATTTCGATATCTTTAAAGCAGTTACGATATGCCCGGGGTAATTTGGCGACCGGCAGATCTACATTTCCTATTTTACACCCATTAGACCGCCTAATATGATTAACTGCGATGAACGAAGATTAGTTTTAGATCAGAAATGGAAACTCGTTAGACATTGCTTGCAGCGTATGAAAACGTTATGGACTGCTGTAAATAATGGAAAAATAAATCAGATAAAAACGAGTGGTAAGACTATTGAAGTCAGTTATTTTAGTCACTGCTTTCTTAAACAAGTGGATACCAGGTGATAGAGAGGAACAGTATAACTATAAATAATTTAATGCCCATGTACAATATCCGTCCTGTTTTTATTTCGGAGGTCAGGACATGTTCGATTTTTGAGATAGTGAGTTCATCATTAGTTTAAATTTTGAGATGTCGAGTTCATAACGATTTAAAACTTTGAAACGACGAGTAAGCTATAACATGCCTCTTGAACGGAATTTTATGCATCGCCATTAAATGTACAATACATTTTCTACTTCCGGTCGCATAGCAACTCGAGCCACTGGGGGAACACAGTGCGTAAACATATAGACAAGCGGTCTGTGGGATGTAATCCAAATGGGGCCCCAATGGACGAAACAGATGGAGACTCATGTAGTTAAAAAAATTCAGGGTATATTTTGAATCATTTGACCATAAAGAGTATTTGCTCTTGGAAACGTTCCAGTTGTTTCACGCCCCACTTTTGGGTGTTGTTGTTTATGTGTGGTGGGATAGGGGTGGGGGTGGGGGTGGAGCCTTCCGTGCCTATAACACCCTCAGATTCATCAATGTAATTGCTTTCGTTTAAGGCCAGTTGAACATTAAAGATTGACTTTTACCATTATATGAATTATTAAAACACATTCTCATTTCAGGACATTGAGCTGAAGAATTTTAAAGTTCTTTTTTTTACAAATCAAGAGTTATTAAAATTAAACCACACTTGTACTGTCTATGCGTGCCCATAATTTATAAATGTATTGCAAAGATTAAGAACGGAATCATGAGAAAGAACATTTTTTTAAAAATTATTGTCTCTTCGATTTTAACAGATGGAGATCCCTGCAGGTTCAGGCTTTTCAGGGTATAATTTCATTCGTATGCTCTACTTGTTTCACGCCACTCTTTAGGGTGGTGGGGTTTGTGTGAGTTGGACGTCCTTGGTCAGGTTCTGTAAGCATGCATATTTATCATTTTACCTAGCAAACTATAAAAAATACTACCTTAAATTAGTTAACTGTAAAAGGTGTAATCTGTCAAGGACACATTTAACTGTAATATAAAGTCAAATTCGGGACATAGATCTGAAGTTTCTTGCCCTTTCTTGAATTTTATAACATATTATAGGATTAAATGATCACGGTTGGGTATTTATCGATGTGTAAATTTTACCTAATCACTCACAAAAGTAAATAAAGTCCGAACGACTTTATGTTAACTTTGTGAGTGATTAGGTAAAATTTACACATCGATAATTACCCAACCATGATCATTTAATCCTTATAATTCCAATTTACTCCCTTTCTAATGTCATATCAGCATATTTAATCAACAAAACATTCACTTTTATGATCGAAGTTTTTTTTCTTCTTTTCATTAGCTTCGTAACTGCAATTAAATACATAGCCCGATCTTCTCTGGCCAAAATTCGTAGATCCTTTATTCAGTAATATGGGGTAGAATGTCATAGCGGGTCATGCCAGTGATAAATTATTATAATCATTAGTTTAATATATAGAAAATGGTTGTTGCGGTTAAACCAGAATATTTCTTTTTTTCTCGAAAATTACGCTTGCGTATGGCACGTGTTGTTATAGCAACGTTGTTGTTACTTTCTGCGCATTTCGATCTTTCAAAAGCAAACTCGTGTCCATTTTTAGTGAGATCCCTTGTTTGACATATGACCCTGACCTTTAATAATAGCTGCTGTAACATGTTGTCGAGGTGAAATGCAATAATTTCCGAAGATTGGCTTGTAAAGCCTACCACATGCCTTCGTCGACAAAGGGAATGAATGGTGGAGTGCAGGAAGATCTGTGCAATTACATTGTTTAAACTTATAATGGTCCATTTTTATATGTGGTTTGTAAATTTTGATTGGAAATCACAGGAGTGGGTGGGTAGGTCTTTGTTGTTGTTGTTATTAGGGTGTAATGGGTTGATATAGATAAAACTTCACATCAAATGACATGGAAACAGGGAAACAAAAGTAGTCTGCAGAATTTATCGACGTGTAAACAAATTCCAGTTCAGTATCACGTGACCGTTTACATCCAATCAAATTGGAATTATTACGGGTTAAATTACCTTATACCTTTATAAACATGGCAAATAAAACTATGCAAAACTTCTGGAATATATCAAGATCTTTAAGATCTTTAAGATTTTCCAAGTCTTTGTCGGAATGGCGCTACATTTGACTTGGATTTCGATTTTGCTAACAACGTTTATTAAGTCATCAATTCCCAAAGTTAGTACGCTCTTCATCCTAATCACACGTCTCCTGAGCCACTCGGTGATAATCATCGATAAAAAATAAAGTGCGTCTTCAATCCAAGCAGTCGTGTTTTCCCGTGAGGCTTGATCGATGAGCTGGTTTATCTCCAGTGTAATCTTCCTGGATTTGGCATCGTATCTACCTTGTCTGGTGTAGGCATAATTGGTGCCTTACTTATCTATAGTGTTGTTGTTGTTGTCGACTGTGTTTTCCTATCGAGCTGTACTTGCTTTGCATGTTTATACATATATATCTGGCAGTACAGATTCTGAACACGTGATATTGATATTACTAATATTACCAAACGCCCAATGTAGCATATGGCTACTTAGCCATCTTTAGTAATCTCTATTCTCCATGATATCCTAAGATAAGAAAAACAAAGTATCATATATAATTGAAAACTTTACATTCCTCCTCCTACTCTGATAATAATAATAATAATAACAACAATACTTTATTCAGTAATTTAGGCCGAATACTCTATTATAATACTTCTCACACAATTTCTGTTATACTTTTCATACAAGTACTCTGTTATAATACTTATCACATATATAATTTGATATAATAATTATTTCATACATATTCGGTTTTAATACGTATCACAGATACTCGGTAATACTTTTCACGCGTAGACTCTGTTGCAATACATACCAACTTACCACTTACTCTGTTATATTTGTCACACATATACTCTCTTGTAATACTTATCACCGTATAATATGTCATAATACTTATTACATATATACTCTGTAATAATACTTATAACACATACTATGATATGATACTTATTACACATAAACTTGGTTATAATAATTATATATACTCGATTATAATACTATTCTCACACATACTCTGTTATATCCTTATGACGCGTGTAATCTGTTATAATACTATCAAACATATACTCTGTTACAATACTTACCACACATATATTCTGTTATAAATCTTACCACACATATACTGTTATAGTACTTACCACACATATACTGTTATAGTACTTACCACACATATACTGTTATAATACCACACATATACTATTATAATACTTACCTCATATTCTCTGTTTATAATAATTACCACACATATACTGTTATAATGCTTATTATACATATACTATGTTATAATACTTACCGCACATATACTATGTCATAATCCTTACCACACTTTTATTATAAGCGTGATTTCTCGAGATTAAAAAATTCAGCTAGAAAAGAAATCGTAATCGGTAGTTAAAACTCTATCAACATTCGTAAACCAACACCAAGACACTAAGGTAAAACAATTGACTCCAAACAAACAAAACCAGACACTTTATTATTTATCTCAAGCAAAAGAGATACTGATCACCTTTTCAGCAAATAACACGGACTAGAAAAGAAGCCAAGCAGGGCATATTTGCTAATAATCATCCAGTCCATTAATGAGTTTCCTTCAGTTCAGCAAATTATCCTCAGAAATGAGATGATCACCATCTCCGACTTAACAATCTGCGATGATGTTTTAAAAATTTCATTACAAACTTTATTGCATAAGAACACTATTGAGGTACATTTTTCTCAAAAATTAGCTTTGTGAATGCCTATTTTATCTGGGAAATGAAAATGATATTTTTGCACCTACCGGATATGCCGTCATAGCCCCACCAGTGTTCCCAGATTTCGCATCGTCCTGCAATGAGACAAAAGATCAACGTAAAGATTTTTAAAAAATACCGTCCCTTCCTCATTCTCCACTCTTCTGAAGAATGAACAATGGCTTCTAAACTATCATGGGGTTCAATTAATCAAACATTTAAAGGAGCGTGGTAAATTTACAAGTATATCATCTATCGTGGGATATAATGCTATACGTCACCATTCAAATAGCGCTAATAGTGGCATAAACTCAACGTAGACATAGCAAACGGAAAATGAAATGCTTTTTCCTTAGATAAATACATGGTCATCACTGATTCATCACACTAAATTTTGTATATTTGTCGTTGCAATGTGTTTGCACAGAGAATTTACAGTATCATTTTTGCGATGCCAGGCAATAATAAACTCAAAGCACGCACACATATGCACATACAAAATGCATTAAAATTTTATTGCGTCAATTAAAACCTTTTAAAGAAATAACATGAATATAAAAGTCTGAAAATATTTGCTCAATTTCTCAGAGGTAATCAACAGTTTCCTGTGATGGGCACCTTTGCAATAATATTGTTCTTTGTATGTCGCGACATTTTAATTCCAACTTTCAAGCAGCGCACTTTGAATGGAGCTGATAGATATACGAGAGCAAATTGTAAAAGCAACATTAATGACAGAAGCTGAAAACAAGGGGGCGGGCCCAATTTTTTCCCGCGTCTGGAAACAAGAATATGTCTGTTTATTTGCGTGTTTTGATGTACTTTTAAGCGCCATTTAAAATTTAAGTTAGTTAAGCAAAACACAAAGCACAATAACAATAATAACAATAGCAAGAAAAAAAAAACATTTCTATTGAACAGGATGACTGTTGTGAAATATTTGTTCTAAGTCGATCTTTAAATTCTGTAGCTGACACTACAAGCTTATTGGCTTACAAGTTCCAATAAAACAGTAGACTGCACTCTTAGAAAATAACATGGATCTTTGAGACTAACTAGGACTCACTTTTATTGTCGTGACTTGTTATGTCCACGTGACAACATGGATCTTTGAGACTGACTAGGACTCACTTTTATTGTCGTGACTTGTTATTTCCACGTGACAACATGGATCTTTGAGACTATCTAGGACTCACTTTATTGTCGTGACTTGTTATGTCCACGTGACAACATGGATCTTTGAGACTGACTAGGACTCATTTTTATTGTCGTGACTTGTTATGTCCACGTGACAACAATGGAAAACTTAAGATCATTATATCACTGTTAGGTACAACCATAATATTGGTTTCTCCAAATAATGTCTGTAATAGCTGCTAATTTCATGACAAACAGCAAGACCACCAAAAATGCACAAAAGTAGATGATACAATGCTAAAATTGTGGCAATGAGCAATACACAAACCTGACTGATTAATGTAAATGATCACTTCTATAGCTGCTGAGCACTGATAGTAAGAAGAAAGGTAAGAACTGTGAAGAAAACAGCAATTGAATAATAATAATAATAATAATAATAATAATAATAATAATAATAGAAAGTTTCATATCATAAAAAATGACACAAAGCCCCATTGTGATGAAGTCAACAGTTTCAGAGAGGTGAGATCAATTGTTTCTTTTACTAATTTAACAGCAAAACAGCAGTATGTCACTATCACAAAATAACTTTTCTTTACAAGTTGAATAAATGTCTTGCAAGATTAGCTATGCTATGGAATGGCAATCACGAAAATGAATATGCTAAATTATAAATTTCAAGCATCAAAACCGATCTAATCCAATGCTTTAGGAAACGTACTGATTTACAGATTAGTTTCATTGATGAAAACATTGCAACGAGCAGCAATATCGATAATATATGATGATTAAAAGAATCATAGCATATAAATGGAATAAACTGCGTAGTTAATGTGCCTACATATGAAACTTTGTGTCATGGAAAATTTACATTTTAGCTTGATAATTTCTTAACCTTTACAAGGCCCATCTACAGTGTTTCAACAAAAACAGAGACAGTACTTATATAATGCAAAGTTCCGTTTGAAACAAAGCAAATACTTGGTTGTATTTAGTTTTAATTGGCTGGTAAAACAGACAGTATTTATGGCATCATTAATACGATCCCGAAGTCCAGTCGTTTACACCAAAGCCAGTCCATAAAGAAAGGCAAAACGGAGAGAAAATACACTAAATTTATAGAATCGTAAAGGGCACTATCTACCTACTCATTACGCAAGCAAACAAGAAGAAAAACAATCCGTACAAAAGAGTTTATGTATGTTACGGCATGACCAATGCAAGCAGATACAGTTGATGTTCGATCATATATGTACAAGACAGTTATGGAAAATGACATGCGAAGCTTTTAAAGAAATCACAAGAGTGCGAAAATATGAAAACTTGGAGAGAAAAGAGTTTGTAACAAAAAGGTTGAATATTCATTGGAAAATAAAACTTTGATTTATTTTCAATTTCCTCAAATCTAATTGGAAAACGTATTAGGGAATGTTGTAATGTTTCTCAATTTTGGGGGTATTCGACTCATCATCTAAGCTTCCATTATAGTTTACCTAATTGGAAAAATCTCAGTATATTTTGGAACAAATTTTTATATATGTAAAGCATGAGTAGTGAAAGGGGCACTCTACGGACAATGGGACTTCCATGTTAAAAAAGGTTCCCGGCACTCTACGGACAAGAGGAATTTAACATGGGAAATTTAACCAGAGGGAATGCATAGCGACAATGTATTGGGCCTGTCGACGGACACGGGGAATTTAACAAGGATGGGCTACTCTACGGACAAGGGAAATTTAACATAGGGAATGTAGACTGACAATGTATTGGGCCTGTCTACGGACAATAGGAACTTAACATGGGTGACGTCACGGTACTAGACACTAGGGAAACAATGGTAACAATGTTTCAATGGGCTGACCTCAGTCTGGCGGAGCAGTGAGGAACTGTGTTGCAAGTGGCTGACCTGAATACGCGCTACTCTAGGGACAAGGGACAAGCACAATAGAGACATAGACATAGAGATGTAATTTGAAACAGGGTTAGAGACATAGACATACATATATTTATGGAGATAAATCTATCACACAAAAAATCGACTAAAATGTTTAGGCAAGAGAGAATAGGCATCCTTTCGAGACAATGGAGCGACCCTGAAAAGGGACTTTTAATTTTCTTCTATTTTTCTCTCCTCTTTTCTTCTCCATCACATTTTTCGTCTTCTTCTTCTTCTTCTTCTTCTTTTTCTCCTCCTTCTCCTCCCTTTTCCTTTTTTTGGTCTTATTTCCTCTTTTCGTTTTCTTCTTCTTTCAACAATTTTTCATTATAAGTTCTAATCTGTTCTTTTTCTTCTTTGTCCTCCTTTTCCTCTTTTTCCTCCTTGATCATGTCTCTCAATCCCTCGTTGGCCTTTTTTAAATTATTGATCTCCATCTTTACTCGGTGTCGGCTATAACAACCATCTTCCAATCTAACCAACATCTCTTCCACCATTCCCAGATTGTCCACCACCTCTTGCAACTTCATCATCTTGCCCATGTGGTTTGATGCCATTTTTGTTATTCAATGAGAATGGTGCGAATGACGAACGCTATGCCTTATATACCTCAAACACGGACGTGAAGGAAAACATACCATCTTACCAACTACCCATATCACATACCAAACAGCCCATAGTGATTTGAGTGCTAACCTAAAATAAATTTTTATACAAAACAACACACTAATACTAACAAAACTCGCTATACTTTCTATATCAATACATAGTGGAGAAGTAAAGTTTTTGTTTAAAAAGCACACCATCACCTACAATCACATCAGTAATGGAGTTAGTGTTTATAGTCACACAATATTCTTTAGTGCAGGGACAAGGGTTTTGTGAATGGAAAGACACACACACACACGTACGCGCACGCACACAAACACAAACAAAAATACACACACGCGCACGCACACAAACACAAGAAGACACGTACGCGCACGCACACAAACACAAACAAATATACACACACACGTACGCGCGCGCTCTCACACACACTCACACATACACACACTATCAAAAGACACTAATATATTTGGCAAAATCAGTCTCACTTTTCCTGAGATCTGGTTAGCCCTGAGAAGGGCTGTTATTGTGAACTCCAAAATGCACCAGCTTAATGGTGACACCTTCCAGGCCGGGCACCACACACACATCTCATACTCCAATCTTGCTCCCAATTGACTCTAGTTCTTGGGAGTGTGGAGGCAGCTTGAGTGGCTTCAGATCCCCATTCTTCAGTTTGTGGGATTCTGAAGTATCTGTCCCTCACGACTCTACGTCCTGTCTGCGGATGCTGCTTGTTGCATACTTACTTGTGGGAGACGCTGCGGTTCTCACTCTTGCCTTTGTCTCTCCAACTCCTCCTCCCAGTTTTCTGTCTGGAAGACAGCGGCTGTCAGTGCTGGTAGTGGTGGTACTGGTGGCTGAAGTAGTGGTAGTGATGGCGTCCTCACTTCGGGTTTGGCCTGACAGGTCTGCCTTAGCATCAGGTGAAGGAAATTGTTTTCTTCTCCTCTTCTTTCTTTTCCTTTCCTCCTCTTCTTCAATTTTGGCTTCCATCTGGATCGCCTCCATAGCCAGCTCATCCAGGAGTTGCCTGGCATAGTCCAGGTGCATCTGGAGTTCTAAAAGTTTGTCAGTTCTACTCAGTTTTGTCATGTTGATACGTCAACGATGGGTAGCCAAACTGACGAATGATCCGCTTTATATATGAAGGAAAACACCCCTCTTACACACAACTAACAGTACCCACATCACCATCAAAACATGGAACGCGCGGACCTAAAAGAAACACTTACGTTCACTTTTGTTCCTACAAACACACTTTATTATCACTCATACATATAAAAACACATAGACTATCTTACAAGCCAAGGAAACGAAGTGTTTATAGGGGCACACTTCTATTCCATCACTTACAAACACACATACACCTACAAACACACTCACAAAAACTATCATACAGGCCAGAGAAACGCAGTGTTTATAGGCACATTTCTACTTTTTACCTACAGACAAACACAAATACACAATATTTTTGCAAGTTGACTGCTATCTCTTTTCTAGATTTTTGGGTTTGCCCTGAAAAGAGCTGTTTTGTTTGGGGTTATGGCAATCTCTCTTAACGTCTGGGATTGTGCCCCCGTCCTTCTTCAGATGAGAAGAAATGACCACACGACACGATTCAATGATGTTTTTATTACAAGGCACAGATTCCATGGTGTGTGGACAATATTGCGTGTATTTACTTCACCAACGTAGTCTTGGATATCCCTTGGAACATTTTGTGACTTATTTTGATCGTGACTCTTCTAGAAACGATGAAAAAATAGATAGATGGTTTTGTGACCATTATGGATATATTTTGTCTTTAAGCTAGGAAACGTAGTGTACATCAACGTCAAAATGACCTCCATCAGAGGATGTCTAACTTGACTTCACAACGTTGTCATCCTTGTCAAAAATGTGTTTTTTGAAAAAAACGTGTTGATGTTATATTATTTGTTGGTGGTTTGCTGGTTGAATAAAAATGTTATCAAAAATTATTGTTTATGGCTTGTTTAAAAATTTTGTTTATCACTATATATGGTCTTTGACTTCTCTCTATCCATCACCATGAGATGAGCTATAGCGTTCCTACCAAAAACTCGTAGGGATGTTTTCTTGAGACATATAAAGCGAAGCGGTCTCGAGTTTGACGATCAAAAATAAGAGGTCTCGAGTCTGACGATCAAAATAAGTCACTAAATGTTCTGAGGGATATCCAGTACTGTGCTGATGAAGAAAATACACACAATATTGTCCACATACCATGGAAACTGTGCCTTGTAATTTCACATTATTCAATCGGGTCGTCTGGGCATTTCTTCTCATAAAGTCGATGATGTCGTATTATAAAGGCAGTAATCCATACGAATCAAAATACTCTACACAGGTATCGTGGGGAAAGTAAACAGCTACCCAGGGGGTTCCTGGGAGATGACTGTCGTCCGTGTTGATGACATAAGTGTGATGGTCTTTAGGTTTGCGATGAGGAAGTTCATCTTTAGCACACACGACAGGATTCCAAGAAGCGGTGTACGAACTGTTTTTCAAAAGGTAATGAAGTTCCCAGGTATCCATTTTGTTTTGTTTGTTGTTTTTTTTTTCCTTTTTTTTCACAGGTAATGATAAGCCATCAATTCAATCCTGACTTTTTGTTTGAAAATCACTGTCAAGTAATCGTCTCTTCGCTTCGTCTCCGTACTCTGTGCCAAGAGAGATTCGATGCGTAGAAAGCTTATCGTTGATCGGTGCGCATGTTGTCGGGGTTGTAGTAGTGAGCATCAGGCAAATGGGGTAGAACGGCTTGTTGATTGGCTTCGGTATTGAAAAAGTGCGGAAAATAACCTTTGGCTATTTCTGTCATTCCAAATGTTTTTGGCATTCGACTCAAAGGTATGGCCAAGTAACTCCTCGAATCTTAAAACTGCACTTGTCCCACCTGCATGAAAATGAGCTTGGCTCCGTTCAAAGTCACTTTAGGTTCGGTACATTGTTCCGTATAGTATTTCAGAAGAAATTGTCCTTCGTATCTCGAGAAATTGTGAGAGATCACCGTGACATCGCCATGGCAATCTCCGTAACGTTCGATGTCCTCTTGACTCTTCATTTCGTCGATAGAGTCTAAGATCAATTGGGCAAAGTCGGTCAGTGTGTTCGGTCCCCGAAAGATTTCTTCACGTCCTCACAGGAGTCTTGCTACAGTGAGGGCAATGGCAAAAGATAAGTTCTTGCATGCACTTCTCGCACGTTCGATGAGCCACGCAGAAATTAGGAATGTGAATGCCAGTCTCTTGCATGCATTCGAAATCGAAAGAGATGAAATCCCCTTTCTATTTGTGGTCATCTTCTTCCTTCACTTGTTGGGGTTGGTAATTTTGAATATAGCATTTGTGTTCCAAGTCCACGATTTGGTGACAAATGTGACATCTTTTATTTCCTGGACAAATGTGTGACTTGGTGTTATTGTTACGTATAACTTGTCCAAAAGTAGGACACATCTCAGGAGTTGACAAGCACTTTTCTGCTGTGAACCTTGCGTCTTCAGATGTTGTTGGTAACAGGCTGGGCTGACAAAAGTGCGCTGACAAAGCTGGGCAATGCACTCGTTGTTGTCCTTCGGCAAGACAGGGTTTAGGGGCCTAACATCCCTGCAATTTCGATCCACAGTGCTTGTATTGCTCTCGATTGTTATACCCATAGTGACATTTCTCACAGTAATAACTGTATCCCAGGAATCCGGTGATACAGGTAATGGTATCGAAATGTTCATCGTGATGATAGAGTGAATGTATTTTCCATCTTTGAAATTTTTGCAGCAGAGGTCCGCGCACTTCTTGAGGGTGTACTTTCAAGGTGCAGCGTGGAGCCTTTCAGGAATCTTTTCATTCTGCCGTGTCGTTCTTTTCGGCATACGTTCGTCCCATCACGATGGCACGGGCTAAACACGTCTTGAGGGTTGTTAATTCGGACGAGACTAGTTTTGGTGCTACAAAGGTCGTCTACCAATAACACCTTTTTGCGTCCGGTCCCTTTGGGAAGAGAAACGTGAGCCATGTACAGTGTCGCTTTTCCATCGGTGATGTGAAACTGGTCGTTGGACTGCTGAACGTGTTGAATGTCGTCGATGACTTTGGAACGTGTCAATTCTGATGGTCTGCTAAACTCGATCCAAACGGGGGACTTCAGACTGTCGTGATAAATGGAAAGTGTCAAGCGATCGTCTTCGTTGGCTCGACATTGCCGTTTCAGTGTAGTTAACAAAGAATCTCACAAATCGGTGATGAACCCCTCTGTTTTCTCCAGCGGTACGTCTGACTTGAAATATTTAAATTTCACTGTGTACGTGTAGGCCGTGGTTCTAAATTTTCTAGAGGAGCGTTTATCCGTCTCTCGAATGTGATAGTAGTTTTCAGGGGTTACTGGTGGTGGACTTCGGTTTGACGTAGACTCTCTGGGTCTGGATTCTGACTCACTCATGTCATCTTCAAAGTCGATGGCATGGATCTGAGCCAAGACTTCAGCTACTGTTCGAGGCGATAGGTCATGTTTCTGCCTCTTACTTTCTTCTCCTTTTTTGACGAAATGGTGCGATCGTTTCATCTTGATTGCGAAAGGTCAAATGACTACATTTTAAACGTCATGGGCCCCTATGTATCAATGTAAGGCCAGTGTCTTCCCTATATAAAGGGTCAAAGTCTTCCCTCAAAGTATTCATTACACTCTCAATCCTACCAGAAAGATGGAAGAGCCAACACAGATCGAACTTCTGATCAGAGCTTTGCGAGGTGTCATACGAAGGTTTTCTTCAGAGAAGCCGACGGACTACTCCCCCTAATTTTGAGATAGAAATCAAAATACTTGCTATATCTGTCAGAAGAAAGGGCATTGGTTTTCTGAATGTCCACAACGTCAATGCAAGACAATCGTCAAAAGAGACAAAGATCAATATACCTGTTATCATTGTCAAGAGAAAGGACATTGGTCTTCTGACTGCCATAAGAAAAAACAGCTACAGGAGGAAGAGAGGGGTTCCGAACAGAAAGAAGAGGTACCCTCTGAAAAGGAAGAACCCAGTCACGTCAAGAAAGAGAAGAAAATAAGACGAGCAGAAAGTGAGGAAGAAGAGAAAAAACCTGTGACAGTGAAGAAAATCAACAAAATAGAGAGAGTGGAAAAACGAAGAATAAGTCTATAAACTTTTTAAAGTGTTGTGAAATTGGAGTATGAATTTTTAAAGAGAATATAACAGAATGGAAAACGTAGGTGTCTCTTGGTTTTGATTTTTATAATAAGGATCTACACTCACACACGTCCATTATGGGAAAAAAGGCATTTGATTTTTGATTAATTTTGGCCATCATTGAATAGTCTCTTTTCGAGAGAGATGGGTGGTCCTGAAAAGGACCGTTGGGTGTTTGTTTTTGTTTTTTGTTTTTCTTTAGAAAACAAACGGAGGAATGGGAAGTAATGAGCTTTAACTTCCTTATCCCTTTGCCACGGCAAAGACCTACTTCTGGACCTGCTCCTGTCGATGATTTGGTAGAAATCCCTAGCGTTGGTATCTCAGGCGTTATGGAACTGTGGAAGGGATTGGAGTGTTTGGCTCGGGAAGGTCTTTTTCTTATATATATATATATATATATATATATATGTTATATATATATATATATATATATATATATATATATATATATATATATATATATATATATATAATTTTCTCTTAGATACCATCAAAGAATAACGATTGGCCTAAACGATAATCGTTATTATAGGTATCTAATCTATGGAACAAAATAATACATAAATATTCTATGATGCTTTATTTGATATCAATGAATCGTTTTAAAAACTAAAAATGCCATTTAATATATCAATGTTTGTAACGCTTCAAGAAATCAAAGTTCATTGTGAACGATTTTCATAGTTATGTTTTGCCACCCGCAATTCAGTATAAGTTGTTAGAAAGTGTAATGTCATTCCAAAAGCCCTAATTCTACAAGCCAAGTTAGGTGAATGTATTTATATTAAAATGTACTAGTTTTTCTTGATGAGACATAATATCACGATCTAATTCGCCAATATATATATATATATATATATGTGTGTGTGTGTGTGTGTGTGTGTGTGTGTGTGTGTTCCAACTTTATTACTTTTGGCAACAACTTAAAATATGGAATGAACTTGTCCTCTAATCCGTAAATAAATGACATTGGCAGATTATATATGTTTTCCTCAGGTATAATACTGTTTCGATGTGTAAATATTGTTTTAAGTTCAAAAGTAACAGGTTCGGTTCATAGAAAGAGGAAATAGTTTTCCGTGAAAAGTTGATCACGTGATAGTTATACCAGCGCGCAAGAAAAGTACAATTTCATATCTCTATCAAAAAACATCAGATGAAAATCTTTTATGAAGAATTTAAAGATGTATCAATTGGACCAGAATGGTTTATTTCAGAGGGAGAAAAGCAATATGTTCACTCCAAGGTAGAGGCTCAAAGAATATTTTGTTTTTGTACTTATAGTTGCTTTCTCTGTCTGATTAGCACTAGATATACTGCGTGAAATCGAATATTTAGTTAAAACAATTTTATATACGCATACTTTTGTTTCTGGGTGCATAAACACAATGCTTTCCCATCATTACATTAGAATAAAACTTAAAGTAGCGTTAATTTTAAAGTATCTTCAGTGTGTAGTTTATTTTAAAAAGCAGTTTCAATGTACGGATGGACTTTATCTATCGGCACAATTTTCATGTCATTCGCGTTTAGCAAAATGCTTCTAAAACATCAGCACTATTTGTGTCACTGTTAGAAATTGGGGATCTATCAGCGTGAGTAGCGAGCACACTATTTAAGCAATAGGATTAACTCTTCAACTTAAATAGGCGAATGTTCAAAAGAATTTCAATTCATACGAGAAAGTCGTGACATCTTTAAAGGAATGCCCGGAAATGAGTTTGTAAAGAATGCGACTTCGTTAGGTGCGAAAGCATTGACAAGTTTGCATCAGAATCGATGGACTTAAGACCAATCAAATCTTAATCCATGTCAGCGACATTGAGGAGCTATATGATTTTAATGTACATATTGTGTAACATGCACCTCAGGATTAAAATATAAATCCTCGTCTTGCAAGAAGTTGTTTTCCTCATCTTGCAAGAAGTCGGTTTCCTCACCTTTCGTGAAGACGTATATAGAAAGCCACTAGTCATCCTCTTCAAACAAGAAAGTGGTTAAATTCACAATAATAACAGGGTGGGTATCGTTTCACTGGAGGAAACATGTAGAGAATTGCTGACTTTAACATTAAATAGAGATGCGTTCGGTGCATTAGCACTGAAAATTAAGGATACAAATCATTAGTTTCATATTTCGTGTGTTATTTAAAGCTATTGCGCATCTCTCACACCCACGTTCTTTAAAAATATGTTCAGAGATACTAATTACTGACAAAATGGAGCAAAGAGGTTATGTTCCAAAACAGAGGCTTATCTTGAAATCGATCAAAGTGGAAATGATGCCCACTTTGCTTTAATTCTTCACTCGACAATCACATTTTGTTTATCTTCGGCATTAAAGTACATATTGGAAATTGTATTGGTCTTAAGACTGTATGATGGTCAAAGACAAGTTCACCGACACCGATAAACTCAACTAATGCTCATTTCGTATCAGTTTTATTTAAAATATACATACATACCTAAAGAAGATCACTTGTACTCCGATAAAAAGTGGAAGAATAATTGAAATTTCGGATAAGTGGGCTGCAGCAAATGGTAGACATTGTGGTGGAAAAAACCCTTTTTAAAATGTTTCCACGTTTGGACCTCAGCAAGGTGTCCCAGGGGATGGGGACAATAAAGAACATACACAAAGAAACACATACGCACTATGAAAGAGTTTCAAGAGTAGGCAGTGATTGTTTTCATTTTCCAAAAGTGAAGGACAACCATATGTAATAACGATAAGAGCAAACTTAAAGAAAAAGATTCAAATAGTAAAAGAATTAACTACAGAAAGTGCGTTAGAGCGAGGCGATAGTTGCCATTTCCTCGCTGCATGGGTTCGACTAAGCCAGCTTGGAATGATTGATAATACTCTATGCAGTTAAATTATAGTAATTATAGTATAATTACACACACACACACACACACACACACACACACACACACATATATATATATATATATATATATATATATATATATATATATATATATATATATATATATATATATATATATATATATATATATATATATATATATAAGAAGAGAAATAATATTTTGTCACTTTATGATACAAAGACAGACTGTACTCAGAATAAAATTTATATTAGGCAAAACAGGTACGCTTGTTCAAAATAAACAAAACAATCGCAATTTAAAAATTCGGCTGTTGACAACAAATTGAAGAGTTCGGTTAAATTATAAAACATAATTTGAAGGAGACTAATATGATGTGAACAAAGGCTGTTTGAGCATTGGATATATTATCGCCTGGAAGACATACACCAAGTAACTAAGAAACACAATTATTAATCAAAGATGGTGTAGGTACCATGGTTTTTTCATTCGAAGGTCAAAAATCCGACAAATATCGAATCTCTGTATATTTTTATGTTTACATTTGGCTTAAATGCTGTTCAGATTGATAGAATAGTTTGCTGTCACTAGATAATGTAAAGCAAAATTCTATGGGTAGAGACCCCAAACAAATATATGGCTACCAAACAAATGTATGGCTAGTGAAAAGAAGATATGCTTACTCATGAAGAATGATATATACATAATAACAAACTATTGAAAATGTACAGATTCAATGAAGTGAATTGGGGTCTTTCTTTACATTTGATGCAACCGCATTTTACTGTAATAATCTAGTAATGTTTTTTACTGGACTGTATTGAAGTTCCGACCAGGGCTTTTTTGTGGAAAGTACTGAATATTTTGTCATAAATGTTTGTTTCCCTAAACCTGTCAATAAATGTAACTCCGGTCGAAAGACTAAATAACGTGCTGCACGCCGGACATCGGTAAAAATATGTGTGTGAAGTAAAACGTAGGTAAATGAGAACGACGTAAAAATCTGACTGAAGGAAAACATAAATCCGCCATCATGACAAACTTTCTGAAGTAACACAGCCACATACCCCATACTGCTTGTCTTTAGCTCCAGGTGATTTTTCGCTGAACGTTATTATTAAAGATTGGTTAAGAGGCAGGCGAGTTAAATTCCGATATGCGGTTGAAAATGTAGTTCTCGATTGTATGAACGACATACCAAACAATGAATACAAAATGGCATTTGATAATGGAAACATCAAACTGTGGAGGTGCATAGGGAGAACTTTGACAGGATGTATGCTGACTATTACGACTCTATGGTCCTAAACTAAGTAATAAAAAAGAGCGAAAACCAACAAGTTTTGTAAAATTCAACGAAGTATATATTTCCCAAGAATAGAAAGTGAAAGTTTAAAACGAACTTCCAGGAAGTTGAATTAAATCATGGACATCCAAGAATACTCCTCTTATTATCCTACAACAACGGATTTTCTTACTCCATGGATATATTAAAGCTAAGCGCTGTCATTAAAGAATCAAACAACTTTGATGCGAAAACTTTTCATTAAAATGCAGTATTTACCATAATTTTGAGGTTTTTACTCACGTATCTCAAAGATAAATTTCTTTTAAAAATGTATTCCCTTCCCCCCCGCCCCCCCCCCCCAAACAATCGCGATCATTTTAATGACACCTGAAACATAAAAATTAGACTAGCAGTAAATGATACTACTGCCCTAACTGAATGTACTAAATGATCAATCCTTGCCTCAGGTCCTCATGGGAACTCTAAAAAAGCCAGAGTCCTTCTAAACTCCATTAGCCACCACACATAGGAACTTGACACTACGAATTTCAATAACTGATTCCGGAAATCGGATTGAGTACCACTAGATAGAATGATACAACTGATATAATACAATTAAACAAACCCGACTCTTCCTTGCAGAAATTAAACAAGAGAGATTTTATACAACACTTCTAACCGTGTTCCCGTTTTGCCCATTGTTCCACCCCTCTCAAATATTTGCCATTTAGGAGCATGCCAGAACACCCATTTTTTTACTCCCAAAATTACAACAGATCATTCCGAAACATTGGCACGTGATTCAATGTTCTGAATGTACGAAGGGTATTTGTCAAGAAGTTACCATGTGGTACGTGTTATGATAACGTCAAAAAAGACAATAGATTCAGGCACACATGCAAAAACATGAATTCTAATTTGTTAACACGTCTGAGACAAAATCGTTCAGAAGTTTGATGACAAGAGTTAACTTCACTCTCAAACAGATGTTTTCATGTCAAACCAAAAATGCATGATATGTGCCACTCAATATGTTGTCGAAACATTTGATTTAACAAAATAAATGAATAACCACAAGAGTCACATTCATAACAAAATCAACGCGAAACTGAAACACCACAACTTAACTTGGCATTATGTTGAGTCCCTCGGGATGCTGCTGACTGAATCTAACCTAGGCTGGACTTATATAGAACGCACACATTAGGAACGATACTGGATACTACAATTCAAAACTTATTGGGAGTTCGGCCGAAATGAAATAGTCTAACTTTTTTAACGCAGTCTTATATTTTTCTTCTTCTTTTCTTCTATATTTTATCCTTTTATTAAAAGGATATTGCTTTCATTGTACCAAACGGATAGGAAAGTTATAGTGCGAGAGTAGATTTGTCAGTAGTTTCTTCGTTATGATCCAGGGTACAGATCGGCACCACCTCGGATGAATAATTTTTTTAAGATCGTCGTATACATATAATGAACACCCTCAGGCATATCTTAATGTTTCAGGTCTCTATTCTGAGAACTGCATAAGGAGTTAGACGACAATCAAAACATCCATTATTGCTTCACAATTGTATCTAGTCATATAGAGACAAAGAGGTCGCCATTCACCCTACTTATCCATAAAGGTCCGCTCTGCACCGATACGAATAGAGACCGAAGGCATCTATAGCGCAATGGCTGAGGACGCCGTCCTTCGTAATACGAGTGACTTCCCAGAACGTCAGCCTCTGCATAAAGACAAAGGTGGCGGGAAAGTCTAAGGATTAATATATGATAGTCCTTATCGTCGAGTTATTAGACCTAAGTCACAAAATGAACTTTATTCAAAAAAGAGGAAGAATATGGCAAGATAGAGGGTCAAGGCTGAGATCCATCATGAGCAATATCTCGAAAGCTGTAGAGTTTCATCACACCATGCATCCATACATAGCAAAGACAAACCAGATTGGTGCATATAGCCTGACAAAGACAATCATATCCCCGCAAGACCTGACAAAGGCAATCATATCCCCGCAAGACACGAAAAATTGGATCGGACTCAATAGGGTTCACGACCAAGCCACGTCCAAGCAATGTAGGAGGCTGACAAAGAATTCGAAGAGTTTATGAACTTCTTATTAGAGACCTAAATTTGCCGAAAAGGTATCAGTACAACGGGCTGCTACGAATCCGGCCAGCAGACTCTGTATTATCATTGGATGAAGGTTACTTCTCTTGCACCTCCTGCGGGTGGGGCGTCTCCTGATCTGCCTTGTGTAACTGAGAGAAAGGCTATACGTCAAAGTTAAATACTCAGCAGGGTCATCCGTATCACGAAGGAACCGAATCTTTGCACTCTGCTCGTTCTTCGACAAGTACACTGAAGACATGGAGTATAGTTTTACACATGCAATTCAACTCATTGATATTTTCGCTGGTGAGAATACCATAGGGAGTTAGTAGGGCATCTTCTGGAACGAACTGCAACTCTTCTTGCAAGAACCCACGGCGTGTCGGCTGATCACCCACCCCAAAAGTGGACTTAATGAGGTCGTATGTGACAGAAAGTCCAGGGATTTCTCATAGGTCGAGTATACCGTACGTATTCAGCGACCATACCGGATCGGCTTCGTGCTGCCAATAAATATGCCTGGTGAAAAAGTACACTGATAAACTCGCCGCCAAGCATTTGGTGCTTTAGAAGATAGTCCTCGAGGTCAAAAGAAACTCAACATAACCTCAGTTTAAACCTCCACAAAGACCGCATTAAAAACCATTGACGAGGTGAATGTACGTCAATTGGACGGTCGAAGAATTGAAGAAACACCGTTAGCGGCACTGGAAGGCATGTGGCGCTGCATAAAGACCTTGACGAAGGTGTGCGAGACTCCGCCCAGGTACGAGTCTCAAATGATAACCACACTACAGTTTACTAACAAGGGTCGTTAGTATATGAGAAATAACGGACCAATGATGGCCTTGTCTGACATTCCATCCAATTGGGAACAAGCAATTTATTTCCTCGTAGACGATAAACGAACATCGATAACAAGGCTAGTCGGCTGATGACAAAAGTGGGCACAAAAGTTATAAAAGGCTAAAAGTTCTGCCTATAATCAGGTCTTAGAAAAGAGTCATTAGTGTAAGGTAAAAACTGGCCTTTCCAGGATTTGTCGAACATACTCCAGAAGCGGCACCGTCTCTACTCGAAGCTGCGACCTGACCCAAAACAGCCAATGCCGCAACCTATACGACAACCAGTGTAGCAAACTGTCTTGCAGATAATGCTTCAACATGTTCTGCAGCCAATACCAGAGCAAGCAGTGATCAAAGGCAGTGGAAATACCCATATTGTGACGGGACTTGACCAAACCCAACATTTCTAAATAAATAAACAACGAATCGTTCAACAGATTATCTTGCATTAAAATGATAGAGAGAAGCCCTTAACAATACAAGCGGAGCTGGACGCACGGGTATAGCATCCAAGCTTCGATGGGTTGATCGTTCGCAGATTGGATGGGCTAGAGAAAGACGAAAAAATATACGGGCAAAGGCCTGTCTAGGGCTGCAACGTGGGGTAAAGCCTTTTGTCTTGAATAACTTGCCATCCACATAGAATGGCTCATCAGAGTCTACCGAGAGATTTTTGATGGCGTTTAAGACTCACCCTAAACCGGTGACATAGGGACACTTGTATGCGTCATCCACAGTATTTATGAAAACGTGTCGGAAATGTTGCGGATCATCCAAGCGCATAATGCTCTGTGCCGGCAAGTTCGAGGCAGCTGGCTTTCGACGTAGTCTTCCCAACGCCCTCTCGAAGCCAAAAGGGATCACTATATGGGGACGGCTCTGACGTTGCTGAGGGTCCACTACAGGTGGGCCGTTTGGTGGCATCCTGGTCAACAACCTGCTCATATTCTCCTCAGACATCGTCGCGCTTGCCCCAGCTTCCTTCGTGCGCCGAAGATAGCAACAAAAATCAACAAAAATGTCCAGCGACAGATCACGGTCCAGAGCGGCGATGTTACCAAGGTAAGCATCTGCGCCAAAGATCTGGCTCTTTTTGCTGCCGTGGAGGTTGTCTCAAAACCCTACCGCATATACATCGTGTGCTTGAGTCTGCGAAAGCTGCTAGCGAACAAGGCAAAGTTCGTCAACAATGTAATAGCAGCTGGTACCTCACTGACTATCATTGTTACGACCATCCTTGACTTTGACCGCAAGTGCGACCACGTTGTTACCTAGGGCCGATAATGATGTTTGTGAAGGACGCCATACAATATAACACATATGTGAAAACCCACAGCCAAAGCAGACTAAATCACCCACAGAATGTTCGGCTCTGTCAACGCCAACTTCGACTTGGGCTGAACACAAAAGAAAGTGCAACTGGATGAGCAAAGCGAATTTTCCTTCGTCATCCTGATGACCTGTATCTTTATCTTCTGCCGGAAAGTGCGCAACCAGCCAAAACACCTATGACAGCCATAAGAAGGTAACCGAGGAAATCCTTCTTGACTACACGATTAACAGCGAGGCCAGTGCTTAATTAAGCAATCAATCGTGGTCATGTATTTCAATACCTAAGTCTGCCCGGACCCCGACGGCACCGCTACCGAACCTTCGCTATCAGGCTCTCATATGCAAAACAATGGATTTTGAGGGAGCTGGACAGCAAATGCGAGTAGTCGAAACCACGCCCGATCATACAAATTAAAGATCAAAGTTATATGCGCACATACACCGGATGAAACACGAACAATACCTTGCGTTCCTCACCAAGGTTCAGCTAAACAAGCTTGTCCTGGAGGACCCGCAACACTACGGTTGGTGCCGGAGTGTTCCAAAGGCGTATTCTATTATGCTGATTGCTGTCTCAAATCCCCATTTACTACTACTTAGGCTTACTTTTGTGTCTCTGTCCATCAAGGCACAAGAATTCTCTTGCATCTCCGTAAACCTTCTAGCGTTTATAAAGAAGCATGATCTCTTGCAAGTATGCATAGATTTAGTTCTTTCTGTACTCAAGATTTAGGATGCTCTTGTTAAGTAGATAAGGATGTATAAGTACTAGTCTTCCATGTTACTAAAATGGTTCCTGAAAAGGTCGAAAACTATTTATTTATTTCGTTCAGCCACAAGCAACCTGTTTATCTGGAGATCAATATAAACGGGTTCATTTCTATGATGGTATTAACAGTCGAATTACATCCTAAATAACCAGTTGAGTAGGTAAATATATTTTCATTCTTCGTGGCAACATGTCGTAAAATGCACACAATGACTTAGTTCATTTCTTCGACAAGCCAACACACACATATAATATTATTACAACAACCCAACACACACATACTATTATTACAATAAGCCAACACACGCATACTATTGTTACGACATGTCAGCAAACACATACTATTATTACGACATGTCAACACACACCTACTTATACGTCAGTTAGAGATTTTGAATACTGCTGCAATGTGACGTTGTTTTCCTTGTTTCTACAGATTCCCGTCAGGCTGTCACCGAAATATGTGATAATCTTTCATTTTAAGGTTTGATTCATCCAGAAAACAGCAACATTACCTGTTAAATTAGCGTCACTAAAATTTTGTAAACTAAAATATCTCAAATCACCCTAAACCCCAACACTAAAAATTTATAAGATTTATCCTCTTATTACATTTTTTTAAATTTAATATTAATTTTTATTTAGAATATTGTTTCTTCTTTTTATGACAGGCTAATGATATATGCTATTTAAACAGCTCAAGTTAAAATTACTGTCAAAATATTAATCGTACCACAAAAGTTTTCATAAAAATATTAGGTCTCCTATCAAATGCTATTTATTTTTCAACACTTTAAAGTTATTTAAGTAATAAAGGTCCTTTGTCGCCAATGGGTAGATTCAATTTCATTACACAAGTAATTAACTTTGAATTACACAGTTAACAGGCATGCCCTTCATTATATACAGGTACATGTTATTTATAAAATTGCATTAATTCCTATTTTTCTCTAACAAAAAGACTTACGTCACCTATCTACACCATACTTATCTCACAGTTTTGATTAATACTTGCGAACTTGATAGTCCTCAGTATTTGCCCAAAAGACAACTTCTAAACAAATTTTCATTTATTCTTAACATCTCTCGTTTTAGTCAATTACTGATATATTCAAAGGACAAGTGCCTTTTCAAACAAATATTCGTATTATTCGTCACAGATTCATACATAAAATCTTACCTAGATCAAAGAATCGCTGAATTACGATGAAGAGAAGCTGGACCCACATTGAACATGACACTTTCATTGTTACTAGTTGTCTGGCATGTCTTGCAAGGTGCTTCCTTAATTTACTCTGTAAAGTGATCACGAACTCTTGAAATACAACTCTTATTCTGGCATAGATCGACGGCGTAGTAAGAAGGAAAAAATGCTCAGCAGCATCATGTCACTCAACTTGAGTAATTGTACCTGAAGGAAAATCAAACACATAGCAATTAGAACCAGTGATAAAAGAATAACTAACTGCAGCACATAGAGACGTCTGCTACTGTCTCGTACGCTTAAAGGAAGAAAACGAATTCTGAGCGTTACGTCTGCAACAAAAAATCTGAAATACATGTATGAACACTTGGACAATAAGGTTGTTATTTTTATAGGAGTGTGCACTGGGTGTATTGCAAAATCATCTTTAAATCAGACCTTACTTGACTATATAACGTCATGTACCGTAGTTCATTACCAAACGACCATTTCCTTTTCGGAGGGGTCGATGATGTTTGGCAGGGATATTTCTTTCAAACAAATTTCTTTCCCAAGAATATCTTGAAAAGATATTCGTGCACTGATTTAAATGATAAGTAAATGTATTGTGTCTAAAATAAAAAACAAAATATTCTGTTTTATAAAAGTAATATTAGGTACCCCACCCTAACAACCCCGAAAATGAAATGGTCGGTCCCTTATAGTTGCATTAGTCTTATATAAACAGTAACTCATACCAACAAATACGATATCAGGTGTTATTGAGTCGGAATGTCCACCTGTGACGTATTTGTTTCAAAATCTGTGCATGTACATTCACATAAAATCGTTCTGCACCGGGTTTTACCAAACGTCCCAATTTTACTTCCTCAGATTGGGAATATTTTCACAAATTTCTTATTATTTGTTACCAGCAAATATTTTCCATTCAGTATTAAGCAGGCATCAAGGACTAATATATAATCATAATATCTTTAATTCGCCAAAAAATAAAAAATAAAAAATAAAATATATAAATATATATAAATATATATAAATATAAAAATAAAGCAACTTAAATCATCATTTTAGAAGAAAGTTTCAGAAATTTAGTGAATGGAGCATATGGGAGCACATTACTTATAGGTTGACACTCACTATCTACAGATGCGGTGTCAAATGTTACCCAAAGAAACCTGAAAAAGAGAGTTCTGTTGAAATGCTTTTAATATGCTTCTAGTGTTGACATTGATTGTGTCTGTACTTGTGTAAATGCTTATCATCTCATTTTCTATTGATCTGCCTCGCCACTTAAAGATGAACTATTTGTAACTTAGGTTGATTTTAAAAAAAACTCAGGTTTACAGCATAGGGATTTGATTGTCAATGTTTGCTCTCAAAAATGGCGGGCCTTCGACTACTCGTTTATCTTGAAATGTGGTTATGCATGAATGTTTATTTGTTCTTGCCAGCTTTTGCATTTTACTGTAATGCTGTCTTAAATTTAGGAAAGTGATATGAGCTCAAACATTCTTAAATGTCCACAAATCCGTGATGAAATGAGTGGTGTTTTATCTTACCCTTTTCATTTCCCAAAGTTTTGTTTGACGTTTGTAAACTTGACTAGTGCATATTGGTTTTCTATACATCACAGAAAAAGCATTTGAGAATTCGAGTTAATGATGTGAATACATTGCTCTTTTGTAAACCATTAGTGAATATGAATAATTTAATTTGTAGACGAAAAATAAAATATTAGTGCTTTTAGTATCGCTTTGTTAAATCAATGTAATGGATGTTTCTAGATGAATGATGTCGGATACATATAACTTCGTATCCACAATTATGTGTTGCCCTTGGCAACATATTATTGCAATATTGCATTATTCACATAATGAATGAAAACGAGGCTTAGAATATAAACTGAACAATGATCACTAAAAGTAACTGGTTCTTTTGTTGTTTAGTTTGTTTGCTGTTTGTTTTTCTTCAAAAGGCGCAGAGGGTTTTTGATTATCGAGTTATCGATGATTTTTTTTTTCAATACTCGGCGTTCGGACATTTGAATGATGATTTGGATGTATTTTGAAGGATATCTTTATGTTACGCTCATCCTCTCACTTTAGCCAACTGCTTCTGAATAAGTGTTTCGATATTACAAGTCGCATGTGGGGTGTAGGTTCAGATTGTCGAGTTGTTTTGGCATGTGGGGTTTAGGTTCCCTTGTTATAACATGCATTTGTTCCTATACCAACATTATACAATACCTTTGATCATATAACTATTATATATTTCCTATATTGTAAATGTGAAGATAACATTAATTTCTCGAAACTTTTTCACTACTGATGGCCACGAATATACATTTATATATATTTACCTGCCTATAAGAGCATCTAATTCACTTAAAACCGCTACACAGTTTATTCCGGAAGTTCCTGCACTGTGAAGCGGTGAAAATAACTGTTAATACTGGCCATCAACCGACTTTTCTCTTGAAAATACGGATTATATATTTCCTCTACATATTTATCCATTTTGTTTTCCTCAAACATGCAAACAGCACCTTGCAATTGAAAACAAAATTCACAAGAGGCTACAGATGTGAAATATCGTGAATGGCGCCCGAGCTAAAATCTAGCATCTGACAGCTAAGTCATTATTCATCGCCATTTTTAAGACCCCACTTCATTTAGTCAGTACATTTGGTGGACGCTAATTTGTGCAGTTCATTATGTTTTCGATTCATATACCGGCATTGTTCTTTGATTTTAACGCAATGCAAATTCTTTCATGAGTTTCTTAATATTCGCACATATTTATGAACAACAGCATGCGGCATTTACAATTCCAGACATCCAACTGGCAAAGTACAAGCTAAAATGATCCATCTAATCATGCGCTAGACGTGTATTGGTGAACGTGGTAGATCAGAAAAACAACCGCTTTTTTATATGGCCAGTGGTTCACTTGCCTAAGCGAATTATAACAGGTCGTACAATATAGCTCAGGTGGAAAACCTTGGACAGACTGAGGATCAAATGAAAAGCTATATTGGTCTTTTTTCTTATCTCAGTGGCCCATTCAAGAAAGGCAGTTTTACTGTCTGTCTTTTATAGTGAGCCACTGAAAAATATTTCAGGCACGCGCCTTTTAATAAATGAGGAAAAGTGGTGATACTCATCTAATCAACTACTCTGATAATGAACTGGTTGCAGGGATGCATGAAAATGCCATAGATGGCACTGCAATTTCATTGCCTGACCATACTTTGAAGATAGGTTATTTCGCTTTCGTTGCGTTTCTCTGTCTGTTTGCTCATTTTTTTCCGGCCCTCGTTAATCTAGATACATTGTCTTTTTGAAAATGAATTACCCGTGACTGGATATTTAATGGAGACTTGAAAGAGTCAAAATTGTTGTACCAGAAACAAAATTTAATTCTTCTTACTTTAAGCATTTAGCTTCAAAAGCAGACATTAAAGCGAGCCCTTTTATAGTCTACAAAATATTGTGGTTACAGACTATATACGGCGAACACGAAACAAATAGACCCCCCGCAACTGCCAGTGTCTCCATACCTTGATTGTGCAATACAATGTCTTCTGGTTCGCAGTAAATCGCCGTTCAACATATAGCATGTAATCAACTACTTTCAAACGGTAACAAAAGTTCAAAGTTTATTTACGATTATATTTGTTGAAGCGAAGTTTCCTGCACACTGACCAGCTCTTGACATCATAACCTTTGATGAAAGCAAAAATGAAGTGTCTAAACAATTGACCTACTGTGAACATGTCAAAATGCTGTTGAAAAATATCAGTGTAACCCGTATTTGTTTAGGTAACACAAATTTAACAAAGAACGTCCACTGAACGTACGACAATGATCCTGACATATACATGATTACATACATTTAAAATAGTCATTGGAAAAAGGAAAATAGGGTGGCTGTGACTTAAATGAACGCTAGAATAATAGTATTTCTAAAGAAAGCTGCACATATCAAGATTTATTATTGTTTTCCATTGTGTCAGAGAAATGAATTAATTAAATAGATTAATTTGCAATTTAGAAGATGATGAATAAGTTGCAGTAACCTTTATTATTACTGGAAATAGCATAAGTACATGATCTAAACCTGGAATGTTAAAATTTCGAAATAAACATTGATTTGCGTGGACGTAGTTTGTTCTTGAAGTTTAATGCCCTTAAACTGTTCATATAATATTTGTAATGATCTTAATCAAGCTCGTGTATCAGGAACGTATTCTGGACAAATTAATAGTTACTTTTAGGCCATCAACAATCCTATCATCGTGGAACTAACAAAGAGTAACTCTATAGATGATATCTGGTTAATGAGTTAACGCTATGCAGTATATATGGTTAATACGATAATGCTATATATTATATAGGTTTATGAGATAACGTTATATATGATCTCTGGTTAAAACCAATAGAAACAAACACGAGTTAGGGTTAGGAACTATATAGTGGTATATATATAAATTATAAATGCAGCATGATATATAACTCTGCCTTATTCATACAAGCTGTAACTCTGCCATGCACGGGTAAGACCGGATAAACTCGAATCACTTTATATCATGTAGATATAAGATCGGATCGTCTTTAATGTCAACCCAGTCACAGGAAAACAATTTTTTCTGGCAATAATAATGTGTGTATATACACAAAATTCACGAACCACAATAATTAAATTATCATTTATCTCAATAAATCAAGGACATCTACGAATTCCCAGTTCTGAATTCATAGACCACAGGCGGACAAAAATGGTAAAGATTTGCAGCGATATAGCGTAGTACTGTAGACTAAATCTCCATGATATTTTCAAAACACATGTGCACATAAATAAATTGCCCTAATGTCTTCTTAAAAATGTTCTAGGACTATGTTACAATGCCGGGAAAAGCGAAGAGAAGCTGTAAATTAAGCTTAGAGTTTCATATAGGAAACATTCTTTGTATTGTTGTCATAGCTATCAAAAAAGAATAAGCACATGCAAGCGTCTTGTAATATTAGCTGCTTTTCAAAGCCCAGTAGCTTCAGGGATTAACTGCCTCGTGCCTGACATATTTAGACTTATGATATTCTATGTATGGTTTTTGTTGTTGGTTGGCTTTGATCGGCACTTGACAACACATTATTTGCTATATCATGTCCATAAAATGTGAGAGAAGTGTCTTTCTCCACGAATACAATAAGTCAGCCGCCCCAGCCTGTTCCTGACAGGTATCTAACATAAGACATTTGTATTACGAGTCCGAAGCTCTTCCAACTGAGCTCCCTCAGACGGCCCTTCCCTAAGGAAATTCGTCTTCAATAGACTCTGAGACCTATGTAAATCTGTATAGGTAACATAAAGGATATTAATGTAGGTATGAACTCTTACACTGAACTTTGTCAATGCATGGCAATTATGCAAAAGATAGAATCCTCATGGCGATAAAATGCAGCATCAACAGCGTAATGAAGATTCTGTAGACACTAATGCCAAGAGTCAATAAAACAAAATAGTCATAAATTAAACGAAATCCAGTTCGATGCACACCAGGATGCGTTCAACTGAACATGAATATAATCGATTAACTTGAAACTTATTCGAATTTAAACGACATCTGATTATATTAACTAGTCCCCCTTTTTATTCCTCAAAGGTCCTGTCCCACAATAGATTTCATGGTCCTTTCACGAAGTCTCTCTACACAACATAATCACTATCAAGTATTCAGATCTACACAGACCATCTTTTCTACATCAAATTGTCAGTCTGCTGTGAATATATGGCAATGAATCGGATAAAATGATCTATTTAGTTAAATTACTGGCAACGAGATTATACAACTCCAAGCGTGGGTCTGATGTTGAGTTTCTAATATCAGGCAATCGGAAATTACCTTCAGTGTAACTTCTTTTGTGATTGGTAAAATCTCTGAATTTGAGTTTCCTCTGACAGGCAATCGGAAATGACCTTTCCAGTGCAACGCTGTTTATGATTGGTCAAAAAAATCTCAAGCTCAATAGTTGTATCATCCCCATGCCTGCTTTTACGATTTTCGCTGGTAAAATGCTCGGTGAAAACTTTATAAGGTAAGCCCAATCATATTTTGCTGTCAAAGAAAATAATGCTTAAAGATGATGATGATGGAAAATGGTCTTTCACAAGTCCACACGTCACTGTAATGACAAACTTTGTGTCCAAGGGGTAGAATGTTTAGAACATAAGCATATTTCTACACTAAATTAATTGTATTTGTGAATAAGAAATTGCTGACTTGAGTTTTTGGTGGGGGTGTGAGGTTTTGTTGCACAGAAATGGTTGGGGTTGTTTGACAGAAACAGGTGCGAATATTTAAAAGTTGTCGTCACTTGGATTTCTATATCTGAGGACACGAAATTGATATAACATTGTAACTGTTAATTGCATTGAACAAAAATACCTTAGTTTGCATGGGGTACAGGGACAATGAAAACAATTATCTTGAATAGGGGAGTCTAGTTTTACACAAATTATTTTAATGTAGTCTCTCATATCCTAAATGATACAGTTGCAAGTTAATGTTTAGAACGAAAAAATTAAAATAAGTTGTTGATCTTTGAAATCCTTGAAAGTTTGGAGAGGAACATTGAAATATAAAATAACTGAATTTAATTCATTTGATACCGAACCGTGTTCTTGCAGATAACAGAAAATTCGTGCCCCAAGATGGATGGCAATATTCATCTGAAACCGGTTCGAAGGTTTCTTGATATACAAACCTATCAGGGTTGCTCAACAATGTCCCTTGGGATGAATATTTGTTTGCCATTAATACTAACTTTACAATTATAAATGATAATGAAGATTGTACATGAGTTGTTAAAAATCACTTTATTTTGGCCTACGTCATCGTTGTTCCTGAGCAACCCTATCATACACTAGTGTTATTAAGCGACCAAATAGTTTCCTGTACCATACTATACTTTTAGTCATTTCTCTTTGATTCAGCCAATAACAGTATTCACTACCTACATGGAATAAATGTCGTATTGATTTTATTGGTCCAAGAAAGTTTATGATTAACGACGGAATTTATTTTTAAGCTGAAGAAAATCATACGATGTGAAGTCGACATTGTTTGCTGCTCTTTTTGTACCTAGAATATTACTAGCTTTGCTCAGTTTAATGACCTTATATAGACTGATCTAAGAAACGAAACTTGAACCAGCCACAGAAGAACAAGCACTAGCTTCCCCCAAAGCACGAAGGACTGATAAAACATATGAACAAAAAGTCGACGTTAACTCTTTTTAATTTACTCTCACTTGAAATAATGTTCGTAAAGATCATAAATGACTAAAATCCATATGATGTTTACAAAAATGAACATATAATAATATATATTTCGCGCTGATTTGGGATGTCAGTCCCATACGTGTAATTTGAGATTTAAAGTTTAAATTAAGGCATCTCCTCCAACTTTCAGATAAGAAATATGACGTTAATTATATTATAACAGACGACTACTGGATATAGCGGGTTTGAATCCTACCACTGAATCAGCAGCTTTAGATTTATTATAAATACTGCTTCATAAAATAGTTCCATCTATATAGCTGTAATTATATAAGATTCAATTTCCGAACTCCATTGAATAAACTTGTTTATATTCCCTCGACTTCTGCTGCCAAAAGAGTGAAGTATTTATTTCAGTGAAGAAAAATATCTAGAGTCTATTTTTATTTATTTTTTCTGCTGCTGAACTTATAAACGAGTTACATGTGCTAGTGTCACATGTTGGAAAGATACGATTAAGTGACCATGTTTCTAGTATTAACCACAACTTACGTGGCATTTTAAGTTTCATTATCGCGGAAAATATAAATTACATTGCCTCGCTTCTTATAATTACCATGGTTATTCATCACGTAGCTACTTGATTAAGCCAAGACATTGATTAACCTAGGACATATTTTGAATCATATTGCAAACTTATCAAACAGGAAACCTTATTCCAAAAGAAACCCCCAATACTTTCACAACATCCTTTTAAATTTGGAAAGCATTTCAAATATAATACATATTATGCATTTGATTATATTCCAGGTTAAATGGGCATACAGTGTGAAGAAAGTTTTAAAAAACAATTTCACGCACCTATTAAGATCTTGTTATCAAAAAGAGCAGATAAACTGGGAGTGAAACTAAAGTCTGCTTTCTTTCAACGATATAGGTTGTACGGATGTATGTGATGGACATGTAAAAAAATAATTTATTTCCTTCAACAGATATGTCGCTGAAAGAAAGATTAAAGATGATCCTCTTTATGCTGGACATTTAAACCTTTGTTGTTTTAGTGTAAGTACATGTTTGTTCCTTGCTCATTGTTGACTTCTTTATAACTAATAATCAATGGTTAACTATTACTCTTACTTGATCCTGTATTTAGTATACAACTATAAACCTCCTTTTTACTCTTTGTACGATGGGGACCGCATACGCTAGTTATGAAATTTGCAGTTTCCAGGGAAAACGTAGACCACACGACTTCACGACTGTCATCGGTGATTGTTGATTGACATGGACTGGGGACGAGTTTTAAAGGCTAAATGGTAGACGAACCAGAAGGAATCAAAGCTTTTTCCAGTCCACGATGACAGCTGAGTTTTCAAACTGTCCTTTTATTCCAGCCATCATTGAATGGGACAGACTGCCAACAAGCATTACAGATCCGGAAACCATACAAGGATTCCATGCCGTCTTGGAATTCCTCAGGAAAGCATTCTTGAAGTCAATCTAAGTAAATGGGTAAAATTACTTTTGCCGTATGTACTCGCTTATAAATCACGACCAACTGCAAACTGCACAGATCCAGATATGCCGTCGAATAATGCGCTTGTAGATCTGGTCTGTGCAGTTTGTTAGGAGTAATCAGTACGACAAACAACATATATATGTATCTTTGTTGTTTGCAATTTGGTTCGACTAATAAGTGAGTACAAACGGTTATTGCATATAGTTGGTTCATAGAAGACACTGGTGCATTATTCATTACACATTTCAGCAACACAGTTAAACATTCCTCAAGAGAAATCCTGTCCTATCTAGGAAGAAGAAGAATTGACACTGTCATCTGTTTAATGTTCTCAGTCTATGTATACTGGCGGTTTAAGTTCACTTTTTCAAACGGTGACTGCTCTTCTTAGATATTCTGAATAGGTTTAATGGCATCTTATAAAAAAAAAACTTGTTTCTTTTCATCATCTAATTCCCCATCTTAATATACAATCATCTGCTATCGAAATTCTAATAAATTAAATTATTCCGTAGGACTGGGAAAACCTTGAAGAAAAATAATACGTATACAGAGTAGCGTCGATTGTTTACACGGAACAGTACCAAATAATGAGGTCCAGTTGCAGAGACGCTCTAATGAAAGATAATTTTATTCTACTGTGGGTCAGAGGATCATCGTTGAGCCCAAGAATTCCACCAAAGTTTGAATGACAAGATTTGCACTGATCTAGACAATCAAGTGTATATTATCTGTGGATGGTGGTGATGAAGTAGTCGATGAGGCCAAAATCTCCGATTCTATTGTAATAAAATTTTGGAGATGCCCTTTAGTTATAGCGCCCCGTTTAAGCAATTCTTACATTTGTGTGATTGCTTGTTTGATTATTGGAATTCAGTGCAATGGAAATATTCCTTAGTCCGAAATAATTAGCCAATTACTAGCAGCAAACGTCACGGAGAGACGTGTTAGTGAGTTTCCATGATGTCATGGTCAATTAGTAGTGAATTCAGACCCAAACAGCATGACTGTCCCTGGAATAATATAGTCCCTATTAAAATCTAGTGGTGTACATTTGGTGTTGTGACTGCAGGAAACCGGTAAATTACACAATGAAATAAACAAGAAGGGACTCGGCAGATACCGTTTATGTCGCCATGGTGGCAAATGTGATACAGTTGTACTGGTATAACGGTACCAATTGTACAACCCCAGGTGGGCGGAGCTTAAGGTGTAGGGAACATTGTTTTCAGAAATAAACAACAAAACTAACTGTGATTGGTGCATTATGTAATAGTTGTACTTTTTGTTAGGCTTAAAAAAGGTTGAGCTTCTTGGCAACATGTGAGATTATGTTAATTCATATCTAGATCACATTTTGTATTTTTTATGATTTTTTTTTAAAATGTGGTACACATGACTGAAAATGTGTCTGGTGTGACTAAATAACTCTTCCCCCTATCTAGTTCCAGCAGAGTTATCTCTCATAAATGCAATGGAGTACCTGGTTCTGTCCTTGTCAAATTGACAATCTAACATTGTTCTCTATGACAGTGTGTGACATGCATGCTGAGGTAGGATAGAAAGTATATTTATTTCACAAAACATTAACATTGAGGTCTATGGAAAAACAATTGGTACCGTGATACCTGCTGG